>VDFB02376775.1:0-16539 GCA_007258455.2 Sequoia sempervirens
AAAATTCTTCATATACATATATATATATATATATATATACAAATTTTCAACAGTAAATAAAATACTGTAATTATGTAAATACTTTCCACAGGGTTTTTCTATAGAAAAACTGAGAAATTTGTCCATTTAAATGATTATTCCTCAAAGAATTATCAACTAAAAACACAGTAGATTCCCAACTAAAAATATCAAATTCTTTTCTACAGATACCCATAACAAATTTTTGACAGGAAACTTCATTTAAAATTCTTCAAAGTTCTTTCCTATTTCGTTTGAGAATTTTCTATTGTTTAAACAAAATCTTTACAAAATTTCACCGAGAAGAAATATAGGAATCACAAAACAAATATTTCCTCAAACATTCTTTTTCTAAAGAAAAAACAAATTAAAACAAAGGAAAATACCTATTTTTCCTATAACTTGAAAACTGCCTGTAGAATGTAATCCCCCAAAGCTTCTCCAGAAAACCCAAATCCAAAGGAAACTAAAAACATCCACCGAGAACTTCCAACCAAAGGGATCTTCCACAAATATACAACGAAACAGAGGAAATGACAATTTCTAAAAAATATATTTTTTTTAACAGCAAGCTATTCTTTCATTTTCGTGAAGAAAATGATTACCCTCTGTATTTTCAAAATCCCAGATAATATCCATCAATCACCTCAACCCAAAAGCAATCAATTTCAACTAGCACACATGTCGAGAAGAAGAAAATATCTCCAACAACTTCCCAACAATCTTTCCTTTCAAGATTTGCATGCATTTAATTTATTTTAAAATTTAAAATTTTCAATTTTCAAAAAAATACAATTTTATTTAACAATTCAAAATGCCATTTCCACAATAATACTAAATAATTTAAAATTAAATCTATTCACACACAATTTAAAACAATTTTAATTTAATTTATTTATTTATTTAATTAAATAAATTTAATCTCTAAGATCAAATTATTTAACCAAACAAACTAATTAATTTAATAAATAACATGTAAAACTAATTTCTTTAACATTTTAAAATTAATTTAAATAACAGTAAATTAAAGAATATTAGACTATCATTAAAATTGACAAAATTTACCTTTCAAGCAATTAATCCAAA
Source organism: Sequoia sempervirens (assembly GCA_007258455.2). Lineage (NCBI taxonomy): Eukaryota > Viridiplantae > Streptophyta > Pinopsida > Cupressales > Cupressaceae > Sequoia > Sequoia sempervirens. Next base: position 1,105 of record VDFB02376775.1, read on the forward strand.
CAGGAAAAGACAAGACAATCTAAGACTCCAAACTAAATTGATGATGTACTATGACCAGGTTAGGAGCTAGACTAGGATGAACCATGCTGCTACCTCCCAATCAACATATGGATTGAGTCTTGACAACGCTTCGAGACCTAAGTAACCCGGGTGGAAGTCGGTGTCATGTCTACAATCACAACAACCAAATAATAACATGCATATATATATAATCCATATCTGTGAGCTGCCGGTCTGCGGAGAAAATCCGCGGACATCGCAGAGGGGCACTTGCAAGCTGAGGTGATGCAATTTGGATTCTCCCACACCAGCCTGCGTCACATCAAACTGACAACTTAAATAACAGTTAGTCCATCATAAACATACATATAGCAATAATCATCTGAAGGAAAACATCTACGCTATATCAAAGCATGTCAGAAATCAATTATCACCATACAATGTATCATCATGTCACAAAGTGAATCCACTGTCGCTCAAAATCAGTGATCAAAATATCCAAACAAAGTACCAAAGTCACTTGATTATAAAAGCATATACTAACGAGAAAACATGAGCATAAATGGAGAGTACTACAATCTACATGAGATGAGAAAATAAAAAAGTTCCTCTAAGTTAGGACTTAACTAGTGTGAATAAGAATTTGACTAGGAAAAACTAAAAGCTAATTAGTTTGACAATGCCACCATTTATGCCAAAAGAGCAATACTCATAGGGTGCTTCATGAAGTTTTGGCTCACTAAGTGCTTCCCGCACTTTCTTTGGAATAATATTTATGTTGGCTCCTAATTCAAGTAAATAATATTTTACTATTCTTTCATTTAATTTCGCTTCTAGCAATATTGGTTATTTTTTCCATTTTTTGTGTTTTTGTCATAGTGTTGATCTAATGTGTTATTTTATATTCTAAACTCTTTTTATTCCAAAATTTTAATTTTTTTGAGTTTTCCTCATAAATTATTTTCTTCTATAAGATTAACCAATCCCTTTAAGTTTTATGCTTCCTTTTTTGAGAAATATACTCTCCTATATTGTTCTATTTTTTGCATTTTTTCCATTAATCCTTTTGATTTCCTCACTGTTAAATCATGTTCCCTTTTATCTAAGTATTTTTCTTCTTCATCATTTCCATCAAGTTATTCTAGGATTTATTTATTTTTTCTTGTATCAATCCCTCTTTAAGTGATGCATTGGGGCTTGAAAATTACCCACTCTTCATTTTGGGTGTTGTATTTTTATAGAATAATGTGTCTTTAGGATAACTAAAATAATCATGTAATGTATCATTGTAAAATTTATGAACTATTTTTTTTCTCTTTTATTCCTACACTCATAGTGTAGTGTCCTACTTTCCCACAATAGTAATATGCAATCCTTTGAATTCCTCTTCTTCAACCACCTCTATTATTGTTGTAGTATCTTACTCCACCTTCTCCTTGTGAATTTAATCATTATTATAACTTGTGAAAGGTTCCAAATCATGTATTTGAGGTAATGTATGGTGAATATTATTAATTTTCATTTGATTTTCTTTCCATTTTATTTTTTGATATCGATGATTTTCTTGGTAAAATTATCCTTATGCTAATCCTTGTGCTTTTTGTATTCTTACATCATTTTTAATGATTTTCTTATAGCAAGGGTCATATTCATCTTCTGATTCTTCTAATTGCACATGAAAATTGTTAGCTTTATGCCTATTTCCTTGCTTATATATTCCATAATATACATTAAAAATCTTCTTAGGCACCTTTTTTTTCATGTTAGTGTCGTGCCCCCTAGTATCTTCTGGGTTTATATATATTCATATAATTTTTTTGGTCATCATCAATGCTATTTCTATTCAATGAGATTCTAAAATATACAGATGCTTTCTAGCATCTTTGGCTTCTTTTCCAAAGATAGGAAAACTAGTCAAATATCTACGATCATTTTTGTAGGAGGTTTAAGTTTTTTTTTTAAAAAAAAAATTAGGGCTTATCCTTCCTTTTGATCTATTTTGGCTCTTCTTTCCTCTTTTATTTAGATTTTAAATGCCTAATTCCTCTCTTTTTCTATTTTACTAATATCTCCTTTTCCTTTATGTATTTCCAACCAAGTATAAAATAATACTCCCTAATATCTCCTCAAAATCTCATATACATTAGCTCTTCTTTCTATTGCTCCTTCTAGCCTAAGAAATGATTCACTATTTATATTTTCTTTAGAAATTTTTCTTCTTTTATTTGGTATGGTGAGTAACTCTTGGTCAAGGGGTTCATCTCCTCAAATTGTCTCTTTAGCCTTGTGGATATGTATTATAGTAAATCCATATTTATTAGTGGATTAGATGTATTAGCACTAAAGTTATCTTCTTCCTTGTTATTGGGATGATTCTCTCTAAACAATTCTAAAGTTTCTATTAAAACTCAAAATTATTATTGGCATCTCTTATTATCTCTTTGTCCTTTTTGTCATCCTTTTTTTTTAAAGGTGCAATGCACCCATATTATTAAGGGTAAATGCTTTTGACCAGAGCTATGAACCAAGTACAATAAACCACAAGAAACAACCAAACCCGTGAGCTCATTGGCCTAGTGAAGGCACAAGGCCTACGAGAACTTTTTCCCAATGAGGTTTTGAACCCTAGTGGCTGTCACTACAACCAAGCGACTTGATCACCGAACCACACCCTTATCGGAAATCCTTTTCATCATCTTTACCAGATATTAATTTCTTAAATTTTACCTTATTTTTATCCCATCATACTTACTAAGTTTAATATTCTAGTGGTTAGTACAACAATTTAGTGTGCCCCTTCTATAGATTCAGGTTACTAAATCTTCACGCCCATTATTTGTTAAAATACTTTGATATAAAAGGTTATGAAATTCACTGTAAATCAGCCCCTAGGTTATCCATTTTATAGGCTAAGTACCACTTCTTCTAAGCAAGCTCCCTTTCCATTGCATTTGTAATGTCTTTCATCCAATATTGCAAGTCATTCATAATTGTTATTACCTCATATTATTTTAATTGTTTCATCCTTTTGGTTAAATTCTCCTTTGTAGTTCTAATTAGGGCTATGGACTACTCTATTTCTTTAATATTATTGATTTTCATGCCCATTGAGCATCCAAATACATATATATGATGTTTTTATTTAGTTACAACCCTCTCTTCACACACTCTCCTAATACCTCTTGTGCCTTCTTTATCCTTTTTTAAGACCCCTTTTCTCTTTCTTAGGTTTTCAATCTTCTTCCTTCTTCTTTTCCACGGCCATCTTTGTATTTTCTTATAAACCCCTCTTTATCTCAACAGTATTCTCTCTCCCTCTCTCTCTTAATATCACACTTTGTCATAAAAATTTTAATTACCTATTATCATCCTTAATTCCTTTTTATTTATCCCCAATTGTTAGACTAAATTCATCTTAGTGGTCATATTTTGGATATCCTCGATTCCATCATCACCCCTTAGGTGCCTAACCCCTCACCAAGGGTTAGCACCTAGCATGTGCTACCACACTCTTCCATCATTACCATATCTACCAATAATACTCATTTTTTGTATTATTCTTTACCATTAAATTCTCTCCTTATTTTTAAGTTTCCTTCCTATGCACCAAAAAACTAGGCTCCCAACTACAAAACATGTTATTGACAAGAAAATTCAAATGTTTGGATAAATTATGCCAAAAATTTGACTTGGGGTGATACAATAGGAAGTTGAAAATAATATTTATCACACACACACACACACACATATAAAGAATATATGTAGATTCACATATCATAAGATTACTCCATTCATATATTCATATCATTTACTTCTTATATACAATATGCATTCATACTACAAGCATATATATCTATCATATGTTCTTGGGTATATATATTTTATTTTATAATGTTTTTAGTCATCTATATCTTTTACGCAGAGCACTAGTGGTAGGGCAATCTCTGGTATCACCCAAAAAAAAAAAAGAAATATTTATTCTTTGTTGAAGGTTTCTAGATGTTTTTGCATTACTGATAATTCCTTTATAGAAGATGGGCCAAATTGAATTTTTAGGCATTCTAAATTTTAAAATCCAGCATTGGCCATAGGCCCATTTTCTTTAATCACATCATCTCTTCTAAGCCCTGTGCTGCAGGACATGGAAAACTGGCGCGATTGGGTGTTATGGCTTCCGTAAGTTGGCAGTATTTTGTGAATTAAAGCTAATTTTCTAATGATTAAATTGTAATTTATACCAACCGCCCAAAACACAAATTTAATGTTGTTTTGGCTCCAAATTGGAAAGGAGCTCGGTATTATGGTCAAGACAGCTTTTGGGGAAAAAGAGTTCACATGTCGCTAAAAGGGTCTTTGTAATTTTCAGTAATTTGTAATTTGCATGTATTGCAGAGTTTGAGGATTTTAGATCCTTCCTCGCATGTAAGAATTACTCAAATAATAATAAAAAGTTCTCCTCGCTGTTGCATCATTTTCTCAGGTCTTGGGTTTCCTCCTCCTGCCAATCTCCTTTTCCCTCTCTCCATATCTCTTTGTAGTGTAGCTTATATAGATGTAGATATATGCCACTTTGTATGTATTTTTACATTGTCAATTGTTAATAGATACCACACCTTATTGGATGTTACTATAATTTACTTCTTAAGTCATATGATAATTATGGATAATCTTGTTTTTCTTCCAACTCCATGTTTGCCAATAAATTTATTTTAGCTTTATTTGTCATATCTCAACTTGGAGAGTGATCTATATGTTGAAGTTTTAAGTTTAACGATGGATTACTCATTGCCCTAAACTGGAAGCTAGTTGAAGCAACCTAAACCATAATCATTTATGTCTACTTTCTCATGTTATTCTATTGGAATCAGGTTTAGCTAACATCAATTGAAGTCATAATGTTTGGAATTAATAGATGGTTGAATACTAAAGGGAGAGTTGATTTGTCACTAGTTTTTGACACATAACCTCATTTATATTTTCTTTCTCTACACCTTAATCTCCTTTTAACCCTATGGCTCTTAATTTTTTCATGTACAAGAATTATTTTAGTTTTTATATTAGATGGCAATTAACTTTCTCTAAAGGTTAGCTATACGTTTTAAGTTGTGTATGTAGGCATCTAAAAAAAATTCCCCCTAAATTGATATTTCTCTTGTTTCTAAATTTGAGTGTTTTGATATGAGGTGATGAGGAAAACTACCTCTAAAATTAGTTATACTTCGAATTGAAATCAAAAAAACCTTCTTCATTCAATCATATCAAGAAGAACCCTCTCCCACTAATTAATTGAGATAAACCCACTTCAATCAAAATCTACAAAAAATATAAACTCAATTAGAAAACTCTTTCTTTTTCCATGATTTAAACTACAATGTGAGTAAATATAAAAAATAAGTCAACAGTCAAATTTAAAATACACTATGATGTAAGTTAAACATCTATTTCATTAAAAATAACTTGAGAGGAAAAGGTAAACTTCCTAACACATTTGATGCATAATTAATGTAGACATGATGTGAATATAATATATAAATGATAACATATCAATAATCTTGTGACATCCATTATAACACAATCATAATCTTGAAGTGACAAGAAATCATCTCAAAATTAATAAAATTATTATTTTTTTACTCAATTTAATATTTTTTAATAGTTTTAATTAAATATTAATGCAACATACATCAAAATAAATTTTAATAGTGTAAGTGTGACAACTTATATTAAAATTATTACACAAATATCTTCATCATAGTTTAGATTCTTTTATATGGGAAACCAAATTATTACACATATCCATAGTTGGTTGGAATTGAAACTCCATGTTTCTAAGAGCGGTCATCTAGAAATTGTCTCTCATATATCCACATTTCATAATGCACAAGTGGAAAATTATCTCAAAAGTTCCCATGCTAATTTCAATGAGAATCAAGAATTATTGAGTTGGATAAAAGATGATTATTTTGAATTTCAAGAGTAATGATTAATTTTATTGAAATGTGGGAGACATCATACTAGTTTCAAAACTTCATTATTATGGATCTTTGAAATCATTTCGTGAGCATTAGAAAACTACATTGATTTTAATGTAGTTAATGTTTAATTTGTAGATCAAACCATGGATTTAAGAAACTAATCTTGTTAAGTAATTGGAAGCATAGGTCAAAACTAATATATTTTTATGATTATGTGGAAATGAATTATAATTATAACTAGCAATTGCACCTTCGTATGCAATGGGTAGGCCAAAGACATACTAGTTAATTTTGTGTTAATTTGGTTTATTTGTAAATGGGAAAAGCAAGTGAAAGTCGTAAACTACAAATCCTTTTAGTTGAAGTTGTCGATACAAGAGAAAGTATTGAAGTTTCCAAATATTATTGAAAAATTGCATGTGAGCACTTTGAAATCCCCATGCTCATGTTTTCAATCCATTCCAAGATAATAGCATAAGGTCAATTCCTCTTTTTCCATATATGTAGTGTAGGATCATTTGAAGTATGACTGAAAAATGGAATTAGGGAAAGGCTACTGCTTATTCTCGAGCACCTGTTGCATATGTGTAATGCTAGTCTCTTGTGTCATTTCCAATTAAATACTTTCAAATGTTTCTCTTATGTCATTTCCCATTTAAATATTTTTAAATGCTAACTTTGTATATTGCACACAAAGTTGCACAACATTTGTTCTGAGCAAACACAAGAAGTTAGAAAACAAGCCCACCTTAAAGGAAAGGAAACAATTACCATAGTAGTGTGGTGATTATAGTCTATAAAAAAGTGGACTAAAAAAAAACCATTACTCCATATTGCAAGGACATTTCTACAACTCATTTGTGATAATTATAATTATCCATTAGGGCAATGTAGCAGTCATTGAAACCTATAAATTTTAGAGTCATTTATGTACATTATTCTTGAATTACTAGATGAAGAACCTTTGATAAAACAGTCACATGAGTACCTAAAATTAATGTACAAGAGACAATCAAGAAAATGGAAGCAATCAACAAAATATTATAAAATGAAGAAATGTATTTTCAGAGTATTTTAAAACTTGTGACTGATAAAAATTTCTAAATTGAACTTGGTTGCACAACTTTTGAAAATCACGGCAAAAATTGACTCTCAAAATCAATATTATGAGAAAATGGTATATAATACAAATCCGTAAAGTCTTACACAATTTCTAGTAATACAACCAAAACATTCTCATAAGGCATCCACTCCAATTTGTAATCAAACAATTTTAAGCAGCAGTTGTTTCTTTTTGCTTCTTCGGCACCCTATATCCTCCTACAACATAAGCATGATCTCTTTCAAAAGGTTCTAGTGTCATCTGCTCAGATGGTGTGAACTACTCCTACTACTTCTTGACTTCTTGAGCAAACAAAAAATTGTGTAAGCATTAAACCCACAATAGAAAACATCATCCAAATTCTCTTAGATACATTAAACAAAGTCAAAAGATGGGAGTAAAGCATACCTTGATAGATATTACAATATGTCCTCCATTTTTCAAGAAATGTTGTGCATTCAATGCAACAATACGTGTCTAAATCAACAAGGAAAATTAAATCAATGAACTTGTGAAGAACCCAGCTGGCTCCAACTTAACCCCTGTAGTTTTTTCCTTAGTATCTTTTGTGTTTTTTTAAGTTTTTTAGAGAAATTCTAGACAAAAGTAGAGGGGGTGTACAACATAAAATTGTAGATAAAAGTAAAATGAAAGAATTTATTGCTCAATTGGTACTGTAAATTAAGATTGGCAGTACATACAATGAATTTACAAACAATAAACGTACCTAAAGTCCTCCAGGTTATTTAAATAAGAAATTATCAAGCTTGCCAAGCAACAATGGATGGGAATGACTTGAAAGCACACTAAGATCTCAGATCTAAGTTCTCCCACAATGTAACTAAAGAAAAAGAGCTGAGAAGGTGGGACGCCAAGTATCCAGTTGAGAAATAGACCAAAAGGGAGGTGTTTTGCCTCAAGAATTGTCATGCCTCTTCTCAAGAAACACACCAAAGCAAGGAGATGTGTGGCCTCTAGCTACTACAAGATACTAAAGCAAATATGGCATAAGATAAAGGCAATCCTAGTGTAAGCCCTCTCCTGTAGCTGTATACTAAATAACTGAATAAATATACTCTGATTAAGCACAGAAGAACTTTTGATTGAAGCTCTCATTAATGGAAATCATTTAGCTAGTGTCTCATAGCCTCACAATCACAGATCCAATGAAGATTTCTCATGAACAATGAAGTTTCCTTGTAACCCTTTCCCTTAGACAAATCACAAAGAAAATAAGATATGCAAAGTCAAATGATCAAAAAAGTGAGTTTGATTTGCAAATCCTTCCTTTTATCTCAAAAGGCGCGCTTCTCCAAAAGCCACACACTTCCTCCAAAACCCACGCACTTTTGGCATTTAAATACATTGAAATGTATTTAATTACTTTTCAATAGTTTAAAAATCTCACTTTATGAAGTGAGTGCACCTTTATTCGACTTAAGTGATTTATTTTATCACTTTATCAACCTTAAGTCACTTTTAAATTTATTTAAGTGGCCTTTTAATCTTTCATAAAGTCAATTTGACTTTATAATATTCCATTAAATTAAATAATTAACTTAACCACGTAAATAAACATAACTCCCTCCAAACTCAGTATTTTTTCGGGTCGTCAAAAGTTGGCGAACACTGTGCTACAAATGGTTGTACTGAAACCAATACTGAGGTGAAAGGGTGGGAATGGCAATACCCACCAAAATGGTCACCGACCCCCTAACTAGATCCTGTCAGCCTACGAGAGTCCAAGAGATAGGCTAACTCAACTACTCCTGATAACTGACTAAAATGGGGACATTATAGTCCACCCTCCCTGAATTTGCTTGTCCTAAAGCAAACTCAAAGTTGAATGCTAAAAACTGTTCTACGCACCCCTCATCTTGAGAATGGACTGTCGAACCAACCTCTCCATTCTTCTCAAGGTAATTACTTTTAAGTTGTTGTCCTTGATGTTTTTTGCTTTGATATTGAAAATAAATTTTAATTATCCTATATATTTTATTTTATAATTTATAGGGAAATATGTGAGGTTTATTTGAAGGTGAATTTTTTCTCATAAATAAATATAAAGTGTATAATTAGTTAAAGTGTTATTTTTTTGGATTATTTGACTAGTTAAAGATGCACGTCATTTGAATTAATACAAAATTCATCTTGAATACCCCTTAAGCATTAGGTCCCAAGGAAAATCTCAACATTTGACAATTATAAATGTTTCAGTTAAAATTGGTAATATTTTTGAAACATATATGTATATAATGAAGATAAAATTGTATAAAAAAATTAAGATTATCATCTTGAATTTTTAACAAAAATATGGTAGGTTAATCCTATTCGTATTCTTTAGTACGCTTCAATGAAAATTGGAGTTGCCAACTGTCAGTTGTGACATGCATGGATTTGCATATTTGTCCTTTGAGAAAGAACTAATTCTTGTCCCATGGTTTCAGGTGTTTTGATCTCATTATCCCTTAGTATGGTTTACCAATTTTTAGTACGTTTACCATCCTATGGCTTGATGATTCATTTATTATGGAGATGTGAGAGATCAATGAAGCATGTGTTAAATGTCATTTTTATGATGTTCAAGTTAAGCTTTGTACATTCTAAACTCTATGTCATCATGAGAGTTCATGTCTTATGGAAAAAGCTCCTCTATTTATTCAACCAAAGTAAGCATTTGTTGGCAATAGTAAATTAATATCTATCTTCTAAAGGATTATTTTCTAGAAAACGAAAGGGTTGTAGCAGTGATGGATTATGATCCGAAAAAATATCATGTGTGGTTTCTAGTGCAAAGGTGGGAGAGGCCATTTACAGGAAGCTTGGAAGAGCTTCATCTGCAATCTGTGTTTAAGCTACAGTGTGGTTGTGATTATAGGTGTCTCAAGTGTGTTATTGGAACAGAGTTCTTCATCCGAAGTCAAGGAGGTTGCTTTTCCTATCAAATATTTTGTCAATTTTCATCTCTAATCTTTTGGATATGCCACAATGTCTAGATTCTATGATTGTAATTGCAAAAAAAATGGTTAAAGACATATTCCTATAGAATGATACCCTTGTTGACTTTGCACAAAATTATGTTTTTGGAATGGGGGAGCGTTATATGGGTGGAATCTTTACGCCACACTTCTTACCTCATAATAGAGCTTTTGTTAATGTTTTTGATGCATTCAAGCAGTCTCTGGAGCTTAGTGACCCAAGTTATCTTAACAAGGTGTTTACAAGATACAACCATAATGTGGGGAGGGAAATGTCTGAAACTTTTAGAGAAAAATATAATTATGTTTATTTCTTGCTTCATCATAATTGTATCCATGCAGCCTCTTTTGTTATTCAACACCAGCCAGTTAGTGCACATCCAACTTTGCAGGGGGTTGCCCAGAATTTGGTTCAAAATTTGGTTTAGAACTTGGTTTAGAATCGAGTTGTTGTTGTGGTACTGGATATGAATATTGTGCTCAATTCTCAAAATATGGATGTGGGCAGTGGTGAGCAAGGGGAGAATTATATGTCCAGATTATGTAGATGGAAGAATAAGTATAAGCTAAAAGGTATTTTTTTATTTTGATAAGCGACATGTCTAGGTATTTGAATGCAAGATTTTTGAGACAGTTTTTTGGACACGCTTAAACAATGCATAATACAATTTCAAATGAAAGTTGTTAGCTAGTTTTTTGGTTAGGCTTCATTAAGGAAAAATTCAAATTAAAGTGATATGGCCAAATTTGTCTATGATGCAGTGTATTTTTTGAATTATGGGCATGTAATTCGACAAGTTGGATAACACCAACTGGAATTTTTGGCTTGTCTGTATGTAAATAATCTTGACGATTGGGATAAGATTGTAATTTTTTTATAAATTTGGAGTTGTAACTAGAGGTTTTCTTCACTTGGTTCTTTCTTGCCAATATGCTCATCGAACCAGGGTTTGTAAATTTAATTATATATAAAATAAAATATTATTGTTGCCACTTTTGTTAAAAAAATAAAATAATAAAATAAGATGTAACTAATATCACCTTTAAATAAGAGTAACTGAGAATAAATTATTCCAAATATTATAACTTTCAATTGCATCTTCACAAGTGAATATCCTTGAACATTAATTCATAGAAGTCTAGGCTAACTTATTTTCATGAATACTAAGATTTAAGTAGATTCCAATTATTTTAGAAATGGTTTCTTGAGTCAAATGAATAAATTATTTTTCATATTGATGGGACTCCAGGGGTAATCTATGAACCTTTTTTTCATGTTAAATCCAAAGCCACTAGTATTCATTTAAAATTTATTTTGAGTCATTTTCTATTAAACAAGAAATTCTACCATTTTCCTAATAAGTGATTTTGGTACGTGGTAGTGACCTTCAAATTTCAAAAAGATTTTTTAATAACACTTTGCTACTAACTCTAGATAATTGACTCTTGAGGCTCTTATAATAGAAAGCAATAAATAATTGCTTTTATTATATTTATCCCTATCCTATGAATGTATTATAATTTGGTCTTGAATTTATTATATTAGTAAATCCATCATCCTATAATCTTAGAATTTTTTATAACACTTTGCTACTAACTCTTGAGGCTATTATAATAGAAGGAAATAAATAATTTCTTCTATTAGATTTATCCCTATCCTATGAATGTATTATAATTTGGTCATGAATTTATTATATTAGTAAATCCATCATCCTATAATCTTATGAATACAAATTACTTAAGCAATTTTATAATAGATGTTTAAAATTGACACCCAATAGCTATTAGTAATGATTACCAATATAACAATACTTTTGTAATAACCATGAACATGGATAAGTGTATGCTTATCCTTTGATTAAAAATAAATTTGGTACCTATTCAATTTAAAATAATACACTTAAATTTTATAATCAATTTGTCCTCATTGAAGTGTAGTGACCTTTCAACTTCAACTTCTAATAGAGACATGAAAGGTGACTTTTCAGCTTCTATGTAAATGTTAAATAGTCTTAATTCAAAGCCAATAGATAGAGTGGTAAGCATACATCTCTTTGGATGAGTTTTGTCAAGTCGCAACATACATCTCGTCTGAGGAGTTTTTCAAATTATATCAGCTCTCTCAAAAGGAATCCATTAGGCATACAACTCTCTCATGAGATTGTCCAATTGTATGAATCCAAGACATACATCTCATCCGTGAGCTAGCCCAAGTTTTGTAATATATTTCATATTTTGAATAAAATGATGCTTTTCATATTATTTTCACTTTGTCTATTCTAATCTACAAAATACTTCCAACACCTTGTTGAGTATTGTCCCCTAAATTCACAGAAAAATTTAGATCATCCTCCTAAATCATGTTTTTAAATTAATGACAATGATGTATTTGAGATACAAGAGGATATTTTTGGTCCCTTCTTGAGGTAAAAAATTAATGCAAATACTTCTATTTTAGTTAGTCTTACTATTGTATAATAACTAAAATCTGGATGATTATAATAGGTAAATCACTAGACATCTTATGATCAATTTTTTGGAGTCATCAGATAATGGTTATGATATTATTTTTGATAAGGGAAGCATGGATTTTGAAAGGGCCCAGGCCCTTGTACAAAAGATATAAAGATAGGCATTAAGCTCAATAGAACAACAAGGAACCAAAGAGAAACAACAACGTACAAGAAACTAAAACATTACATAACCATGTAGTCACCAACCCATATTTAGGGTGGTTTGAAACCAAAATGTTCCAAATATTTTTGCTTAATCCTATACATGGATCCAATGGCTGGTGTTTCTTGTTGCTCGAGAAACTATTGGTGGCATGACCCACTTTGCAACAATACTGACAAATAATTGAAGAGTCTTCAAAAAAATCCATTGCACCTAACATCCCAATTTGTTAGATATAGAAATTTGAGTAGGTAGCACCATGTCTTTTTTCGCAAGCACACAAAATCTAGCAAACAACAACTAATTTTTGAATTTAGTGAACTTATCAATAGTAGAGTATTGCCCAAAAGTATTGACAATAAGCATGAAAACCTCTTCATCCCAAAACTCCAAAGGAAACCTTGGCAGTTTTACCCAAATAGGGAATAAAATGGAGACATCACTCAAGGGATTAAATCCTAGAGGCCAACCTTTAGACAAAGGCCATTTAAGCCCATAAACCAAGGAACTTCATGAAGAACCCTAGAGCAATCTTCAAGAGAGGAAAAGGAAAATAAGAAACAATTATTCAACATAGAGACAACCTCAAATTGGCCTCTTAGTTTCCAAATCCAAATCACCCACTTTCTAATAGAATCTCCAACCAAAGAGAGAGTTAGTAAACCTGTTAAACTAAGCAAACAAAGTGAGTCGATAAAGTAATTTCCCTTGTCCACATGGTATCTAATGGGGAAAACTCAACTTAAGCATATTACCAACACTACAAGACCTCCCTGCTTCACACGTGATTAATGCTAAACCTAATTTGTGATATGATTTTCTTAAATTGATGATTAGATATATTGTGGATGATAAATAAGGTGATCTTTTGGCAAAATCCTTGTAATTTCATTTTGACATTATGTTCTATTGTCACTACCATGAAGGTGTAATACACTAGTATACTATGGAATACAGATTGAGATTTAAATGGATTATTATATGGTTAAAGTTTAGAATATTCAGCTAATAGATTAATGTGATATACAATGTTACTTATGATCGTGTCGGTAATGTGCAGGAAGGCAATAGTGTTAGCATGGGAAGGGAGGACCATCGAGAGAAAATCAAAAGACATCTTCTTGAGGATATAAATTTAATATGTTGATAGGTTAAGAGGTGAAGGTTGATATTAAAGGTATAATTTATTTTGGTTTGTGAGAATATTTAATTATATGGGTTAGGGGTTGGGAACCCTTACCCAACTGTGAAACTAGGATGGATCTTTAAGTGGGTCTTTAAAGAGGGTTGTTGGTCAATTTACTTGGTTGGGATGAAAAAATAAACCCCCTAGGGTCTATACCTTAGTGGTAGGGGTCAACTGGGCATGCAATAGGGTCCCAAGGACATAATTTGACTCTTGAAAAGTCACCATAATGAAGAGGCGAATTTTGAGGAGAGGATGGGAGGTGAAAAGATTTGGGGTTGTCCAAGTGCATGTTGCCTCTTTAATGAGAAAAGACTCTCATTGAAGAAGGGAGGTACACTCCACACCTCCCCATCCAAAAAGTTGCAAGTTGAAACTCCTATATAGTTGGAGAGGGAGGATGAGTAGGGTGTTACCCACTTCTCCTCTTGGAGAACTTGAGTGAAGATGGTAGAAAGAATGAGAAGAGGAGGGGAGTCCATCTCTTTGGGAGGAAAGTGATCATGATGGCTTGACTTGGAGAGGAAATATGGAATAAAAGAGAGTTCAATCCCTTCACCAATCCCTTCACCTAAAGAAAAGAGATAAGTTTTTCTATTTCCATTTCCCTTGTTATTGGTTGTAAGAAGGTGATATAGGGTATGAATCATGGTTGAAAATAGAAAGTAAAGAGACCATATGTATGAAATTTGTGCTATGTTAGTTTTATTCCTTGTAAGAATGAAAAAAAAAATACTCCATGTATCATCATGGAGTTAAAATAATTCCTTGCTCGGGGGTATGGCTAGAGCCCATGAGGCTCCATGACGCCATTACGGTAGGGTGGAGAGCAAGCCTTACTCAATTGTATGTCATGCATTATATTTTTTTAAATTAGTTGTGATGTGGAAAGATAATAATGGTTGTAATCTGAAGGAAAATAGAGAAAGAGCAAGCTGCAGTCAATTTGTGTGTCATATATTTTGTATCTTAAAATTAGTTGTAATATGGAAGATTTGAGAAAAAAAGAAGTTATATTTGATTGTATTGAGGAAAGAGAAAACACCTTTTAAGTTGCAATAAAATTGTGGGAAATGAGAGACACTTGCATTTGTTATTAAAGAAAATATTGTGTAAATTGGTTTATATTCTCTTCCACATTTAGACAACCATATGTTCATTGAGTAGAAGAAAAGAATAGGAGAGAATTGGGAACTAAGTATGAGTAAGGAATCAAATTTTATTGAATTAGTCATTTGTAACAAAAAGGAACATATATGCAAGGAATCCATAATCAATTTTCAGCAAAGGGAGTGCTCAAGATAAATAGTAGTTTCCATTTGGCCCATTGATAATAGAAACGTAGGTTCTGTCATTTTACCATACTTGAAAATGGGAACCTGCATGTTGGTACCAAAGCATGAGTGAATTCAACCATCTTGGAAATCAGTATATACAAAACACTTTTTTTCTTGCACATTATAGATTGTTATGCAATAGGCTAAATGGATTTCATAGTAAGTCTTTATGAAATGAATA
>VDFB02376776.1:0-24579 GCA_007258455.2 Sequoia sempervirens
ACAGGTACAAATGTTTCTTCGTAATCAATGCCTTCCTTTTGAGAAAAACCTCTTGCCACAAAATGTGCTTTATATTTTTCTATACTGCCATTAGCAGCATGCTTGATTTTAAAGAGCCATTTGGAAGAGACAACAGATTTCCCTTTTGGTCTAGGCACTACATCCCATACATCATTCTTTAGAATGGACTGATATTCCTCCGTCATTGCATCTTTCCATGCTTGATGTTGAAGGGCTTCTGAAACACTGTTAGGTTCTGAGTTTAAGATGTTGTTTATTAGAGCAACATAGCCAGAGAAACGTTTGGGTCTTTTACTCTCCCTGAACGTTCCTTTGGGTGCTGCATGAACCTCAGCTTCTTTGAGCATCTTCCTGGCCCAAAGTGGTCTCTTATTATCATTTGGATTCTCACTTGATGGAGGTTCGAGTGACATTTCCTCAGAATGCTCCCTCTGAATTTCAGAATCAGGTTCCACCTCAGGTACTCTAGGAGAAAGGGTTTCTAACTCAGAGGAACTTCTTGCCCTTTTGAATGCAATGTCTTCTTCAAAGATGACATCTCGACTCAACTCAATTTGATTCTGCCCGGGAATGTAAATCCTGTACGCTTTGGAATTTTCACTATAACCCATAAACACCCCCTTCTTTCCGGAAGGTTCTAGTTTGGATCTCTTCTCTTTAGGTACATGAATATAGACAGGACAGCCAAAGATCTTAAAATGACTGATGTCAGGTTTCACACCGGTAAAGGCTTCTTCAGGAGTTTTGTTATCAAGATGTGAATGAGGACATCTATTTTGAATATAGACAGCAGTCCTAGATGCTTCTGCCCAAAAAGAAGTATCAATGTTTTAGTCAAGTAGCATTGCTTTAGCAGCTTCTACAATGGTTCTGTTTTTCCTTTCAGCAACCCCATTTTGCTGAGGATTGTAGCCAACTGTGAACTCCCTCTTAATTCCAGCTTCTAGGCAAAATTCCTTAAAAATCTCAGAGGTGTATTCTTTCCCATTGTCTGTTCTTAAGATTTTTATTTTCTTTCCGGAGAAATTTTCAGAGAGGGCTTTGAACTCTTTGAACCTTTTGAGGATTTCTAATGATTCTTTACACTTAAGGAAATAGATCCAGGTTTTCCTAGAGAAGTCATCTACAAATATGACATAGTAAAGAAATCCTGCTTTAGAGGGTACAGACATGGGTCCACATAAGTCTGAGTGAACCAATTCTAACACATTAAGAGTTTTGCTCAAACTAGAGGGAAAGGATCCCTTTGAATTCTTCCCCAAGGCACAACCTTTGCAAGTTCCTTCATGAGATGGTTTTAACTTAGGTAAGCCTGTTACAAGTTTTTCCACAGAAGGTAGGGCACGGAAATGAAGGTGACCTAATCTTCTATGCCAAATCTCATTTGAATCAAAGGTGTCAAGGGTAAGGGCTTGATTAACTTCAGTGCATAGCTTATAAAGGTACCCTTGTCTTACACCTATGGTGAGGGCTTTCTTGATAGATGAGTTTTTAGGCCAAGCAAGAACTTTTCCATCTATAAAGGTAACTCTATAACCATCGTCTTCAAGGGCAGAGATGGATATAAGATTCCTCTTTATTCCAGGTACAAACAAGACTTCAGAGAGTTGAAGAGAAAGCCCAGATTTCAACTTGATAGAACAAGTTCCAACCCCTCTTACAGGGTGTGCTGAATCATCCCCGATGGTTACTTCTTCATCAAACCTTTCGGTCAAAGTATCTAAGTGTTCTCTGAATCCTGTGATATGTCTAGAAGCACCACTGTCAATCACCCAGTTGAGAGTGAGTTCGGATACTTGACTAGAAAGGGCTGAATGGAACACAAAGTTCTCAGGTTCATGATCTGAATTTGACTTTCCTACTTTAGCAAAGGAAGTTTGTTGTTTAGTCCTATCAGGGCACTTCAATGCATAGTGACCATATTGATCACATCTAAAGCATTGTACTTGAGAAATATCTTTCTTCTTATGAGGACCCTTTCCATTGGAATTTCTCTTTCTTTTGAAAGACCCTTTCTTGAAGGATTTTTTCTTACTCTGTTTATTAGATGTTGAGTTGAGTGCAAGAATGTCTTAATCTATTTTCTTTTGTTTATTCTCTTTAGAAGAGAGTCTGGATTCTTCTTGAAGACAGTCAGATCTTAGCCTATCAAACTTAGGGAGTTTAGATCTTGCACTTATACCTTGAACAAAAGACTCCCAAGAGTTTGGAAGACCTCCTAGAGCAATTAGAGCTAACTCTTTGCTGTCAATCTGATATCCAATGGTGGATAATTGATCTCTCAGTTCAGTAATCCTCATGAAGTATGCATTAATGGACTCTCCTTTGTTTATCTGAACATTGTTGATTTGCCTTTTCAAAGCAAGAGTCCTACAGGTGTTGTTGATCTCATAGGTACTCTCAAGAGATTTGAACATGAGGTAGGCAGATTCATGTTTAGCTAGGATAGGCACTATGTGATCCCTAACTGCATCTACAAGTATTTTCATGGCCTTTTCATTGTTTTCTACCCAATGAGTTCTCTCAGGTTTAGACTTGGGTTGTTCCAAATTTTCTCTTACAAGTGAGTCTACCTTATGTTCCTTAAGGATCATCATGATTCTAAATTTCCATGATGTGAAATTTTCTGCTCCTACAAGGCGATCTTCAAATCTGATCACGATTGACATTGTGAAGAATGTGATTGAATTCGATTTTAGAAAATGCGAATTTCCAGGAGCAAACTGATATTAGATTTGTATAGGAATTGCACAACTTGGCTCTGATACCATGTAAATGAATACAAATCTAATGGCAAGAAGAGAGATTTAGGGTTCTACCAGTGATATCAGACTCAGAACTCTACAAAACTCAAACACAGATTTTCAACTTCCAGAGAGACACAGAATTTCGACTTCCAGATTTATTAAATTTTAATGCGCTGAATGCAGAACATATCAGATTTCTATGTTTGCATATCTAGAAATGTTCCGCCATAAATATGTGATAATACCTTGTCTCTAAGAGACACGTCTCATGAGAGGACGTGTCTCCACAAGTGGAGACACGTCCACTCATGGGACGTGTTTCTCTAAAGCACGAGTTGAGATATACACAGATTAACAAAAGCGATTAGTATAACATATATACTAAGTGGCGGATGATAGTATAAATTCCGATTCAATATAACATCAAATATAATTCAGATGAATGCTCAAAAGTTCGATAGAAATGATCTCCAGAGATATTTCAAATGAAGATAGATTCGAAGCAAGTATGAAAGACGATGATGCTTTCAGCAATCGTCCTTCATATCTGACCGACGCTATCATTCATTAACATTCATGACAATCTTTAGTTCTCTACAAAACTAAGTCTGTATTTAAAAGAAACGGCCCTGGATAATGTTAGATTTTATAATGGATCCAATAGTATTATTTTCATTCCAAATCTAATCTTCTTCTTCTTGTGCTCCTTCTACGAAATATGAAGTTCACGAAGGTCGTCTTGCTTACCCATGGGATCTCTCAAACACAACTACCAAAGGCGTGATCCATTCATTCTGATCATACATCAGGTAACTCTATATCTTGTTGAGCCTGAACATTCATATAATGAAGTATGGGTTGAGGATGAGGTTCATATTGCAACTATTTCCATTTAAAGAGTGTAAGTTAAATATGTTGGTATTGAAGGGTTGTAATGTCCCCTTTTTTTCCTAGGACAATGTGTTTCCAGCAAAGTGTTGCCCAAGGGTTTTCGCAGTGTGCTCTCTGAGGTTTTTTCCAGGCTTGTGGATCATACTTACTATTTATAGTAAGTCACTGGGTCTCTGGTTTGGTTGGCTGACGGAGTTCTATATTTGGCATAGTTATATCCTAGGATTATTTTAATTAATATTGGTCCTATGAATTAAATATTAATACCGACAAACAATGAAGTTAAATTAAATAATTTAACTTTTGCATTGTTAATAAATTAAAAAGGACTTAAATTAAAAAGGGGATATTAATTATTTTAAAAGAATACTTTTTATATTAAAGTATGGCGCCCAAATTTAAAAAGGATGAATGGTGGGAAATAAAAGTAAATTAAATGAAATGAATTTTGAAACACAATTTGGCTTGGAGTTGGGAGAGATTTTCCTTGAGCAAGGTAACTATGCAATTGAGATTCTAATGCAATTTTGGATGGAGGATGCAAACCTATGGCCACACCTATGATCATTAATTTAAAATGTGTAACATCTTCAGATTCAGAGATGATTGATCCCAAGTTGTACAAGTAGTTGATAGGTTCCTTGATATATTTGGTCAACATTAGACTAGATATATCATATATGTTTTGCAGTGAACACCTTGAGTCAATTCATGGAGAAGCCAAGTAGAGAGCAATGTAGCAAAACATGAGCTCAGATATTTAAAGGGAACAATGGCATATGGTTTGAGATATCTTGGAGATGGTGAAGTGAAGTTGCATGGGTATACAAAGTTTGATTGGGCGGGTAGTGTAGCAGATAGGAAGAGAGCACCTTGGGGTGTGCTTTAGCTTGGGTTTAAGAATGGTAACCTAGTTCAACAAGAAGCAAACTTCAATGGCACTAAGCACAACAAAGGAAACGTATATAGCAGCTAGTACCACTAGTTGTGAGGCCATTTGGCTTCGCAAGTTACTAGCAAAGTTGTTTGATCAGGAGTTGGATCCGATGGTCATTTACTATGATAACTAGAGTTGTGTCAAACTCTCAAAGAATCCAATGTTTCATGATAGGTCCAAGAACATAGAGATCAAATATCACTTCATTCAAGACAAGGTTCAAAAAGGAGTAGTTAAGCTCCAATACATCTCCACCGATCAATAAGTAGCTGATATTCTAACCAAACCCTTAGCAAAAGGGAAGTTTGAGGCCTTCAAAGACAAACTTGGATTAACCTACAAAATTGCTTCCTCGCTAAGAGGGAGTGTTGAGTTTTTTAGCTCGGATAAGAACTTCCGCATTGTAATAAGCACCACAATTTTATTTTATTTTGAAATTTTCAACTGAATTGAAACTACAATGCAACATCCTTATCACTTTTTGATCATGCAATTCCCAAGATGGGCTAAGTGAAAACATACAGTATATAGGACCACCTTGGCTTTATCTTAAAGCTTGGCAATGTGAAAGAAGCACTGGTAAGCCAAACCAATAGAACTTATATTGGGTGGAAGATTGTATACAAAACTAAGGAAAACCATTATATGTTTATTCTAGCGGTGTCTCAGTTGCAATGAGCACAAACGCTACCATTATTCATGATAATACCTGATTACATAACATGATCGCTTCACCTACTGCTTAATGGACTGCAATTACACAGCATTCACTTCTGGCTTATTCAGTGGTGCAGTGTACATCGCAACTTCTATGCTACACTTACGATTGGGGTAACCAAATGTCGTTATAAGATGAAACCAATAGTATTGCCATCAGATGTTACAAGTAATGAAATACATTACAAATCAGTATTAACTTGCTGATGATTGTATGATAAAATTCTGATCACAAATCTTAACTACAACAACCAGAATGAACGACCACTGCTGCCAATGTAAAATGCTCAATTGTAACAAAGATATACATCAGATGAATGGCTTTAGCTGATTGTGGTTGATATCTTTCGGTTTGCTGATAGCTGTCAAATCGACAGACACACTAGAGGGCATTGTAATACGATTGAAGCGCACCGATACTTTAATTGAAACTACTAAGAGCGGCTGCTCAAATGGGTACCAATAACCAAGAAAAACAACTAGCCAAGGAGACACTCAACAACTGCTCAACTGCTAAATAATGGCTTTATTGATGATAGAGCTGTGCGTTATTGATTTGAATTGGACTTTAAAATTACAAGATCTGTAAAAGCCAAATTTGTGCTGCAACTCTAAAGATCAAAACAATCTAAGCACCCACAAACCTGCAAATAACTTAAGGTATAAGGGAGGTAAATGTACGTTAGTAAATATCTTATATTTAAATATTTATTTCATCCCTCACACCCTCTTACAACAAGTACATGTATGGCCTACTAGTATGGTGTGGCCCCTTAAATTCCACCAAACTTAATTGCCCAATAGAAACACCAACAAGGATTGTACGACCAGCATAAGACTGATTTGCATGGATAAATATGTGAAGTTGGGTATTGTTGCAATAAGCTCCTTGTAGAAATGGTACAACTCCATTTTTGAAGCAACCAACTGAAACTACACTTGCAAGCACAAATGTGACCACTATATGAAGTCACCCAAACTAGTTGAAGGGGTTTTCATCCCTAAAACTACTCTGTTACTAGGTCCTTCATTTTAGCTCCCCGAACCCGCCAAAATACGTGTGGGTTCTGGTTTGGGTTCGGTTCTTCTCTAGGTTCGCCTAGGTTCTCCATTTTCCACCCGGGTTCTCTGTGGGTCCTTTTGTGAAGGACCCACAGAGAACAGAAGGACCCCCAGAGAACCCGGGTGGAAAATGGAGAACCCTAGCCAAACCCGGGGAGAACCCAGAAGGACCCAGGAGAAGCCACACCGTCCAACCTAGAAAAAGGCAAAAAATCAACTTAAAAACAAAAAATAAAACCCTAAAAAGTGCCCAGATTGCCTTATCTCACCCTTGAGTGTGCTGACTTAGATGCTACAATTGCACAACTTACCTTGGCTTCTATAGATGACAATGAGGCAACTAATGCACCTAGTGGGAGTGGCAATCCAATTGATAGTGGTTCAAATGAAATTGAACCAATTGAGGATGATGAGGATGACGAATTTGAAGAATAGTAATACTAAATTAAATATTGTCTTGATTGTAATTTGAATTTTCAATGTGTAATGACATTTTAAGACTTGAGTATTTACTATTTAGTAATTTACTATTTACATTTTTGCAAATTATGAATATGATTACAGATTATATGAGGTATTACCATATGGTGTATTTCATTGTTTCAATATTCTATGGCATTATGGCATTATGATCATATGATTATAATTTTGAGGCATGCTTATGGGTCTGGCATTATCTGTTATGTTTATATATATATATATATAGTACGGCCGTACCTGTACCTGTACCCTAGGAAAAAAAAAAATTGTCGAACCGGCGAACCTGAACCCGAACCCGCATCTGAACCCGTACCCGAACTGGCAACTTAGTAAAACTAGTATTTTCAAGAGGCTTTTTGTTCTCAAGAAAATTGGAGATGAACACAAATTCTCTCTGAAACAAAAGTAAATATCGTAACATGTCTAACCTCAACAATGAACTCTCAACCTCCTTTTATAACATTCTAGAGATAAAATAATAATTTCCCTTTTTCTTCCACAAACTCTTTTTTCAAATTAAATAATAATTCTTTTGAGAGAGAAAAGCCCCCCATGTGCCTAGGCAAACCCCTGTAAACATAACTCAAAATACTTTAAAATAAATAATTATACCTTGGTTTTTTAATATTTCCTCCTTAGGACAGCTTAAGTTATAATAATTTAATAAATCACCCAAGTTATGGAAAACATCAAAATGCAACAAACATAAAATTATGACCATACCAATATGTCACTAAAGACTTGGGATAATGAACTGAAGCAACTTGGCAACTACCTAAAAATAACATGCTTCTCCAAGAAGTTAGGAGAGCTCCCAAAAGGCTGGAATTGCATTTTGAAAGCATCATGAAGCTTACCAAGACCATCTGAATTCATTGACATGAACAAAACCACTGCCTGACCAATCCTGTACTCTCCAAAATAGTTGGAGTTCTCCCTTGCTAAACTAATTTGCCTATAGGAAAACTCGGAAAATAAGCTAATTGTTCTTAAACTGATTATGCATGAAGAGGAGACATTACGCACATAGATTCAATCTGAAAGTTTGAGTCAGTCTATTTTGCTTTTCACTTTGAAGGAGTTAGTTTTACTTATCTTCCAAGTCATCCTTATAATGATAAGGATGCTTTTGTAATTAAAGCTGATATTTAGAAGATTAGATTTTTTGCTGAATTAGTATAAAGATAGGAGCAAGATAGAAGAATGTAAATGCTTTAGAAGTTTTTCAAAGGACTGAGAAACTAAAGTTCTAAAAGACTAGAACAACATACTACATGTTGATTTTCGTGCAACTGTGAATAATATCAGTTGTGGAGGTTGCCTTGTAACTTTGTAAGTTTTCCAAAGGAATGAAAGACTGATTTGAAGGTGTGATTATCTGTGTATGTTTCCACATTTTGAATTTTTCATTATTGTGTGATTTATGTAATATTATTTACCATTAGGACATATCACTAGGTATTTTTGAAAATTTCTTCATTTTTTGAAGATTTTATCTCCAATCTAACTCATTGTCTCCCAAATGCAGAGATTTATCTATGGCTTCTTCAACTCTTTCTTCCTGACCGATTCTCAGGAATGACGATTCAGCACATATCATGGAGGTTGGTCAGGATGCACAAGCCATCACAGTTGAGGGAATTGGTTCAGCTTTGTCTCCTTCGTAGCAGTTGGATTCAATGAATGTCATTGAAAAGCTATGAAGGGAGTTAAAGGTCCTGCATACTTATTGTGGTGATTTTGGTAGAGTATTATTTGTACTACATGTCCATCACTTTCAAGGTCATCTTGAAATAATCAGTAATTACACTATTCTGTTTTTATGTGGCTCTTCTATTCACAGATCTTAGCAACAACAGGAGCTTTGCTACAATGTGCATTTTCGATCTCTAGCAGGAAACAGTAGGGGTCTTTCTAGCAATGAAAATGTGCCCTGGGTCAATGTGTTGGTTGACATAGGGCATGTCTCCCCAGTTGGCATGGAGCAATGAGGTGTGGTGTAGCATTTTTAGCCTTTGGGTTTATTTCTATGTTATCTCTCCTTCTTCTACAGTGTAGGTACAGTGTTTATGCTGACTTATGTGGGATGTCTAGGGTTTCATGTGGATTGCTGCTATGGCAGTTGTTCTATCAGACTTATGTTATATTTTGCCTAATAATTGCTACACTTGGGAGTAGTTTTTGCTAGCTGTTACCATGCAATCTGAAAGTGTTGCAATCGTTCTCATATCAAGGATAGAGGCCCTGATAGAACTCCCACTATTATATCCAAAAGAATAAAATATTTTGTTCAGCTTGGAATGACCCTTTGGAGCCTTTGACAATTAACTAGTGGTGAGTAAAGAGATAGAGAAGATTAGCAGCAGTTGACAGTGTCAGAATCATGCCATTCTTTATCCCATATGACCTTGGGCTCCAGAAGTTGTATACTAAGTTACTAAGTAATTTTCAAGGGATAATTTTATACTCTATACAAATGCATGCATCTATGCTTGTGTTCAGTTAACACTGGACAAGACAGCTGTGTACGTCTCAAAAACTACCGTTCAATGTAGAAAGATAAATATCTAGTTTTAATTGTAGCCTGAATCCTGAAATTATGAGCAATGATATGATTGCACATGTGACAATTCTTTAACAAGGAACAAAAACAACTGCTATAATAACCACCTGCCAAATTTGTGACTCAATCTTATTATGCCATTCTGTATGTTCTATGGGCACTAAATGAAAAAAAAAGAACAAAAGAACAGAACAGGATTTACAAGAACATATAAAAGTAACATAAACATAGAGTGAGGGAGGTTACCTTGAGAAATTTCGCTCTCCCAAAGTATGCCTCTTGTTTCAGCCGTGATGTCTTTATATATCGTGAAACATAAGTGGCTTTACCATCTTTAATTCTCAGACCATGAATCATTCTGTGCATAAGCATTACATAAAGAAATGTAAGAAAGAAAGATTGATATTGCTAATATGGCTCTCTGCAAGATGTTGAACATATTAATGACTCTGAACCATGTAAGATCAGATAAACCACTGATGGTACATTGTGAAATGGAATTTATTCATGAATACATAGTTTAAGTTGGCAAAGTTAGGTTCTTTTGAAGTGCATGAACTCAAGTTGCGACTGCATATCATTATATTTCCTCTTTACTGTGAGAGAATATCAAATAATATTTTCTTCGTATATTTCAAGTATTATATGATAAGGAAATAAAGGTAGTGCTCTTGTTCTCTCATATTGTTTTTTACCAGTCTTTTTCACTGTCTATCTATCTCTGAGTCAAAAATGAATAAGCGGCAAAGAAAGGCAAAAACATGGATAACAGTAACTTGTTATAAACTTTCTAGATATTTTTTGTTTGTTAAGGGTATACTTGTCTAGCTAAATTGTGCAGTGTTGCAGATTATCTCTCAGAATTTTTTTTTTTTGATCTTTAATTATAATCAATTCTTTATAAAACATCTTGAAGAAGAAAGATTGCTTGGACACCCATAAATGTTGGCTAGACCATTAAATTATTAGAAATATTAAGAATGTCTAATTAGATAATTTAATTATTATTTTGGTTGATCATTAGGGTATGAGTGGTCAATTATACCTACCCTACCAAAATCTTGATTGTATTAAAAAATTTCCATTTGGGGATTCCTGGTAATGAATTCTCACTTTTAAATTTCCAATGTTCTAGCTTCCCATCGTGTGGTCTTAGAACCATTCTCTGATCCATGGCTCATGCAAGGTAAAGATATTTGTGTTATGATGCCTATGCAATGATGAAGATGTGGAGCACTTCAAAGTGAAGGTGTGAACCCCAGCATTTCTCAGGACAAAACTGAAGCAAATCTGTTCTGTTTTCCATGCCCTTTGCAAAGGTAGGGTGCCATTTTAAGTCTAATCCTAGAATGCAATTTTTGGGTATTTGTTGACTAATCCATTTTTCAGCCTTGTGGCCACTATTTGTTAGTGTTAGAGCAATGCTTTTCAATGCAAACTGAATGGTGTGCAGCAGGTGTTTCTGTTCAGGAAGCCAATTCTTCTATTGAGAGTTTGAAGCCTAGGCCTATTACTGAACTCTTTCAACCCTAGACATTAGAAGATCTGGGCATCCATGGGGTTCAATTATAGGCAAAAAGAGAGACTGATTTGAGGAGATGAGTGGAACATGGAGTACAAGATTTGAAGCACTAGAGTCTTCTTGGGAGAGTGTAGCCAATATACAAAGTCCACAATGTTTATAGACACAGCAGCAGAACTCTTGCGTTCTAATATGGTTGAACAGTTTTGCTAAAAATTCCATAGCCTTGGTGCACAACTAGACCACTAAGAATGCCATTCTTCCACAGTGAAAGAAATGATGCACCAAAGAAATGCAACAAACAGATGAAGCGTAGAGTGAAAGAGCATAGTCCTCCAACATGTAAGATTCAAGCACCTTCACTATGCTGGATGCCAACGGAACCATTCCCAGCCATAACTTTCCATCCACTACACTAACACCAAGTCCTGCAGATTATAGCACTTTGTGTGATAATTCAGAGGAAGCACCAAAGATTTTATGAGGTCCCAACAAGACTACATGCTTAGAATGTGGTAATGTAGTTTGCTCCAGATGTTCATTTAAAGTACATAGGATTGCCATGTGAAAGCAATCCCTTGCAACAAAAGATTCTAAGTCTTCAAAGGTATAAGAAGATATACCAAAAAGAATACATCCCACATTGGGGAAAATAAACTTGTGTTTTTAAACATAAAATCATACACATCAAGTGTCCTAGTAATTAGACACTCAATAGAAGAATTGTTTGAGCTATAAAAGTCCACTGGACCGAATTACAATACACATTGCTCTTGGATGCCTCATGAAGAATTTATTGTACTCTTCCAATAAGACATCTTTCTATAGCTAAATAGTGTTTGCAGAATGACTCCTATAAGCCCCAAAGAGACTAAGAAAAATGGTAGGGCCAAAAACAATGCCCAGGGACACAAATAATTGCTGAATCATTTAAATTCTAAGTTACCGATTCGTTTTTGGATTCGGGTACGGGTATGCGAATCCGGTATGGGATTCGGTCCAAAAAAATTTGGGGTTGGGTACGGTTTGGGTATGTTAATACAAAAAACATATTAAAATCAGAAATATATACATATTTGCAGTAGTAATTAAGTTCAGAATACACCACCATATTAATAGTCAAATAACATAGCAAAAAT
Source organism: Sequoia sempervirens (assembly GCA_007258455.2). NCBI lineage: Eukaryota > Viridiplantae > Streptophyta > Pinopsida > Cupressales > Cupressaceae > Sequoia > Sequoia sempervirens. The sequence continues at coordinate 12,080 of VDFB02376776.1, forward strand.
ACATCACCACTTACATAATCAAATATTAAAATATTAGTGATACTCGAATGTCATGATATTAAAGTTCAAACATAAAAATGTCAAGTATTTACAATCAGCCATTATTGATCATTGATCAATCTGAATCATATGGGTCATCAAAAAAAGCAGCATCATCAACATCATTAGATGCTACATTTTATGTAGAACCACAAATAGCATTAGTGGCACTCGCACAAGCACTGACACTACCACTCTCATGCTCAGTAGCTGCTTCAGACTTATACTCATCATCAATATCAAGTGCAGCTAAGTGACTTGTGGAAGCATCCAAGTCAAGCTGCTCTGGTTCAATATCTCACCTCCTTGTGTCTTATTTGTAGGAATTTTGCTTGAAATTGTGATAATTCCAGGGTATTTATCATCATAAAGTGAACAATGATCTAGCTCGTATCAATTTGAATGTCAAATATTACACACAGAGGGTTGTAGCATAGTATTGAGACTCGGTGAGTATCTATCAGATTGATAGCATCCTGTGTTGAGCAGCTTGCTGTAGGTCTTACTAGCTTGGCTCAGCAGGCCCTGTTAGTAAAAACTTTTTTTCTAATGCACAAAACTATCATAAAAAAATTTAAACCTATAAAGCCTCCTTTCATTCTTTGCCTTCCATGCTTCATGGTCTGCAAAATATATCTTTGCACTATTGCTGATCAAATTAATATTTTTTTATTGGTTCACGCGTCTGGATTCACGTTGAATTTAGTCTGGGCGTATCCTGGACGAATCCACAAAGGCAAGTCGTACCCTGAGTGTATTTGCAAGCGGAAATTCGAATCTTGTCCGAATTTGAATCGTATTGAATCCGAATTTTGAATCCGCATCAAATTGTATTGTATCTGGAGGCTCCCATGGATGAATCGGTAACTTAGTTTAAATTACTTGGTGTGGAATACGAAGGCAATCCTACAGTTTGAGGATGCCTGGGATGCAGTTACAGTCAAAAAGACAAAAAAAAATGAGCAATGCAAAAGAAGAAGAATGGATCAAACAAAATTAAAAGGCTCCCATGTTCATTATGCTATTGTCGAAAAGCCAAAAAACTTGAGCAATGCAAAAGAAGACGAATGGATCAAACAATATTGAAAGGCCTACATGTTCATTATGCTATTGTCAAAAAGCCAAAATGCTTGAGCAATGCAAAAGAAAAGGAATGGATCAAACAAAATTGAAAGGCCCTCGTGTTTCATTATACTATTAGTCAAATGACTGTGTGCTTACACACATTCAAATGGGATGCTCATGAAGCTCGAAAAATTTGAAGGTTGCATATAAGGTAAACAACAAGGTATAGGTGTCATATCTTGTGGAGAAGTTGCACGTGATAAATATGAAGGATGATGAAAAAGTTGAAGAATTTCCAATGCCACTGTTATGCCCCTACCCCTATAGTGTGTGTAGTGTTATAAGTAGTCGGCTTGTGGCTACCTTAACTCTTAATTAAGTCATATTATCATTATTATATTGTTATTTAGTTATTTAAGTCGGCCTAAGGCTTATATAGGGTTATCTAAGTCGGCCTGGGTGATATCTTAGGCATAAGTATGGTATATATAGGAGGTATTAGGTAGGTTATTTTCATCAGGTTGAGTATTGATTTCTTATTGAAGAATATTGGAGGTATCCCCCTCAAAGTGGATTAGGAGGTTGCCCCCTCAAAGTGGCATATTATTATCAAGTATTTGCAACATATTTCCTATCATATTCTTCTATTGTGCAAGTTATTTCATTACAAGTAGTATGAGAGCATGATCTTGGCACCGTTGCGACAAGGCATTTTTTTCAATTTTGGATGTCATTTTGTGAAAGCATATATCTCCTAAATTTTGGCTGATTTTTGTTTGATTTTTAAAGGGTTTTTGAAGAGAATATTCAAGAAGTTACAATCCAGGTTTCAGAGGAGTTGGAGCAGAATTGAGTGATTTATTGCAGAATTAGGGTGGTTTCTGCCCAATTTATTTGGAAAGTGCACATATTTACAATCCTCTTGTATTTATTCCTAATATTTAATGGGTTTTTAAAATAGTAATAGAGGATCCTATAATAAAAATTTAAGAGAAATTAAGCATAATTAAGTGATCTATTGAAGAATTAGGGTTTCCAACAAATTCGCTCTCAAGGCTGAAAAACAACTAATTTTTGGGAGATTTTCTAGGAAAGTGCAACCTAGGCCTTGGTAAGTTACAGAAAAAATTTCAAAGTAATTTGACTTCATTTGTGCGATTTATTGTAGAAATTATTTTTCTAGAACTTCTTCACAACAAAAAGTAGCCACAAAAAAGAAGAAAAAGAAAAAGAACAAGTAGAAGTAGAACAAGAAACAAAGCAAGAGAAAGAGAAAGAGAAAGAGCAAGAGCAAGAGCAAGAGAAAGAGAAAGAGAAGGAGCAAGAACAAGAACAAAAATAAGAGCAAGAACAAGAAGCAGCATTAGAAGAAGTGGATGTAAAAACAAAGAGATGAAGAAGAAAAAGAAAAAGTTAGCATTGAGGACAATGCTTTTGTAAAGAGGAGGGAAATGTTATGCCCCTACCCCTATAGTATGTATAGTGTTATGAGTAGTCGGCTCGTGGTGTTAGAATTTAGTACTTAACATAGATTAGTTAATAATAAATAATTAACATGCTATTGTTGATTTATTAAATAAAATTCGTTTTGGAAGTTATATTCCCGTAACTTGTTTTATACGAGAATAATGGCCTTTAAAGGCAATATTTTGTAATAGATTTTGAGTGTAATGTGAATGACTGGATTTTAATTCGAGAGTAATCTCACTTTTTCTCTCATTTCAATATGGTATCAAAGCAAGTTGCTTGATCTCTCTGTTTTCCTTCCATTCATTTGTCTTTCATCCAAAGCGGTCATTCAAGGGCCAAGCAGTGCAGACCACGTGTAACAGCCATTGATATCCGTCCACCATTCTTGCATTTTGTCAACAAAGGAGCAGTGCAGACCACGTGCAAATCTATGACATTCATCACTCATTTGTATTTCTCTCTTTCAATCTTGGTCACTCCTTCCATTATTTTTTCCTCCATTTTGTTCATGTTCATTTTCAAAATCTGGAAAATTAAAAAAAATATATCTAAAAGTTTTGTAGAAGAGCGTAGGCAATTGAAGAGAAGTTTGCACACAGTAGTGATATCATTTTGTCAGTCTTCCAATATCATTTTGTATTCTATATGGCCAATCATTTTTGTGGATGTTGTCATTATTTTGTTCTTTAGTTGGTTTCACTGCAGCCAATATTCATATTGAAAGCATCGGGCTATTCCGTTATATGCATACATTTTCAAGATTAGGTCATCCGCTAATCACACCCGTCATTGAAATTTGATAAAAAGAGGCTTCACTAGGCCACCCTCTTGATTCAGAGCGTCAAGTTCCCCCTGCCAAACCACTTGTTATTGTCATTAGTGGACCGAGCGGAGTAGGTAAGGATGTTGTGCGGAAGGGAATTCACTTTGTAGTTACAACACAATTACAACCTGAGAACCATGAGGAGTGGTGGACTTATGTCTGCATGGGGCCTTCATATCCTCACCCAAATTGGCACTTAGGGCTAAGAGGTACACAGCACCATGCAGTGATGTGGCATGTCAGGAAGGAAGGGGGCACCGGATTTTTATATTGGGGAGCAAACTGCTATGAGAAAGCAGTTGTCTCTAGTGCAGAGATAAAGTTTCGTCGAGGCTTGCCTCCAAGTGATGGTGTATTGTTCCATCCTGAAGAAGTGTTTTCGTCTTCTAGTGAGCCTATTGCTTCTACTAGATTGGAACGGATTCTGGGTGGTTTGCAGGACTTTGAATATCTAAGATTATATGCATCACGATATTGTAAGTTTGAAGCCCTTGCACTTCTAGAGAAGTCAGGAGTTTATTATGGTCCAAAACATTATACACATAATCATGGACCCATTGATGCAATGAGAGCAAGGATTTTCCGCACTTGTAGATCTTCATGAATTCAAACCTAAGATTCTATAGCATATCATGTGATATATTCATTTTTTAATTGCAAACAGAGAGCACGAGATCTTCTTGATGAAAAGTTGCAAGATAACACTTTGATAATTGAAGGAAAGAACCACACTTCAAGTGATGAAGAAATTCCACATCAAAGTGACGAAGAATGTGTACTAATTTCTAGTTTTTCTCTATGTCAGTACTAAGGGGGGGTGTTAGAATTTAGTACTTAACATAGATTAGTTAATAATAAATAAATTAACATGCTATTGTTATTAAATAAAATTGGTTTTGGAAGTTATATTCCCATAACTTGTTTTATATGGGAATAATGGTCTTTAAAGGCAATATTTTGTAATAGATTTTTGGTGTAATGTGAATGACTGGATTTTAATTTGAGAGCAATCTCGTTTTTTTCTCATTTCAATACGTGGCTACCTTAACTTTTAATTAAGTCATATTATCATTATTATATTGTTATTTAGTTATTTGGGTCAGCCTAAGGCTTATATAGGGTTATCTAGGTCCGCCTGGGTGATATCCTAGGCGTAAGTATGGGGAATATACGAGGTATAGGTAGTTATTATCATCAGGTTGAGTATTGAGTTCTTATTGAAGAATATTAGAGGTATCCCTCTTGAAGTGGATTAGGAGGTTGCCCCCTCAAAGTGGCATATTATTATCAAGTATGTGCAGCATATTTCCTATCATATTCTTCTATTGTGCAAGTTGTTTCATTACAGCGACTAGCGACATCACAAGTCAACTACTAGAATTTGAGCAAGAAGTTGAAAATGATCCAATGGTGATGATCATCCTCAATACTCTAACTTTCTCAACCGAAGTGTTTGTTACGTCCTTGAGCATCTCCAATCGCAAAGTTACATATCAAGAGCTTGTTGGATTACTTCAACAACAAGAAGTACAGCAAGCTTTGACAACAATGAAGAAGAAAAGGCTCTTTCTTCCAAACAAGAAGAACTTTGAGCCAAATAGGGAAGACCTTTGACCAAATAAAGAGTATTTGCAACTTAAAGATTTTTATGAGAAAGGTGAAGAACTGCAGCCAATAGTGATTTGTCAAATTTGTGGCAAGTTGTCCCATGACACCAAAGACTCTTGATATTAAGGAGTCACACAGAAAAACTGAGAAAATATTGAAGGCCACAAAAGACACTAAAAGCTGATATCGAGATTAATGATGTCAAAAATGTCAAAAGTGATGATGAAGTCATCCAAGTGCTGACCTAGTTCCCTAATGTACTTAAAAAAAAGGAACATATCTAGGAGGAAAGGCTAGATTCATAGCTAAAATAGAATAAGACAGACAAACTCAAAATGCTCTCAAAATTAGAGGTAAAGCTATGTTCCTCTGACTCGCTGTAAAAATTTCAAATGTAAGTTCATATTTTTTCTTAAAGACAAAAACCCTTTTAGCAAATGAATTCAAAGATGAAAACTCTCCTATTAATGTAAGTAATTCCATTTTCAAAGGTTGCTAGTGTGCTAAACAGTTGCAAAAGATTTTTCATTTTCAGTTGGTTCAGTGTGTTGTATGTAATTTCAGATTTTTGTGGGTTTCCAGGTTTTAGTATTGTGTGAAGTTTCAGTGTGAATTTAGATTTGAAAAGAATATCAAATACTATTATTTTCTTAGCTAATCTTATTTCCTTTTGCAAATGCTGATTGTACCATTTCTAGGCTCAATTGCAGTTGTTTATTGTTGCTTTTAATTAAGACTAAGGCTGGCATACCACTTTATTCTCTATACTATTCCAGCCACAACTTTCTTTAACTTCATATTCATTTTGTTATGAAGTGTCATACTCTATGTTGAAGGGTGGCAATGTGGCAATTCAAATATAAGGTGAAATATTTATGATGTTGCCATACCAACAAGGTGTCCAATCGCAGCCTTTGTAGCTGCTATTAAATATTATCACAGTATGGCATTTTCTTTCAAATGTAGTCGTACAAATCAGGGTAAGCTACATACCCTTATTTCTGATTTTTATATCAGTTCTTAAAAAAGTTATTTCTGTTGTTTGGTAAACATTACTGAGAAATTTTTCAGTTAATATTCACTGTTTCAGTTCACTAGAATAATATTTTTATGGTAAAATTTGTGTGTAGTTTATTGCCAAAAATATCATAAGATTTGTAGTTGATTTCAATATTGTAAGTCTAGATGGCTATGCCACCACAACATGAGACAATTAATTTCATTTCCAATATTCTGATGTTAGTCTGTGTAGTTCTCTGCCAGAATTAGATTTTGTAATTGTTCTAGAAGGCCTGCCATCATAACTAATTTTAATCATTTTCAGTTAAGATTGTATTTAATCTGAAAGGCTTTCCTTCCAATTATGTATATCTTTACTTCTAGATTTGTAGAAATTTGCTAACATTGAATTGTGTGGCTTATCACCAACAAGAATTTCAATATAATATTATTCTAATCCTTTCACTGCATGCCCTCACCTTGCCCACATCAGGAACATGGTGATCAAAAAGTGTTAAGGTTTCATGCATTGTCCATTGTGAAATTACAAAAAGCAAATAAAATTCAGTTCAGGACATTACACACGCTTAGTATGTATGATAACAATATTGGTCCTTGTTCTCTTTGTACTAATGTGGAGTCTATTGTTCATGTTTTTTCTAAGTTACTGATTCATTTTTGGATTCGGGTACAGGTACGTGAATCCGGTACAGGATTCAGTCAAAAAAAAATTTGGGGTTGGGTACGGCTTGGGTACGGGAATACAAGAGACATATAAAAATCAGAAATATATACATATTTGCAGCAGTAATTAAGTTCAGAATACACCACCATATTAATAGTCTAATAACATAGCAAAAATACATCACCACTTTCATAGTCACTAAGTCAAATATTAAAATATTAGTGATTACTCGAATGTCATGATATAAAATTATAAATTAAAGTTCAAACATAAAATGTCAACGTTTACAATCAGCCATTATTAATCATTGATCAATCTGAATCATATGGGTCATCAAACAAACTAGCATCATTAGATGCTACATTTTGTGTAGAACTACAAATAGCATTCGTGGCACTCGCACGTAATGCCACTAGCAGTAGCACCGACACTACCACTCTCATGCTCAGAGCTGCTTCAGGTCTATACTCATCATCATATCGTGCAGCTAAGTGACTTGTGGAAGCATCCAAGTCAAGCGCTTTGGCTCAATATCCCACCTCCTTGTGTCTCCTTCTTTGTAGGAACTTTGCTTTGTGTGTAATGAGGTGCAAGTTTGAATGCACATACACCAAGTCCTCTACCTTTTTTGAATGTAGCCTATTGCGTTTATTGAGTGGATGAAGGAGTATGTGCTCCAATTCCTCGAAGAAGATGAACTAGCAACCTATTAAGACCAAATTAAATAGTTAAAGAGTTACAAAATCTAAATAAACAAAATTATAAAAAAATTAAAATTACAAAATATAAAACTTACTTGGGATGAGATTTTTTGCAATAGGTTGGAGGTATGTATTCTCGCCCATGGAAGTACCACCAACTATGAGCATCCACCCTGCTCGGTTCGAAGAGCATCAAGATTCTGATCAACACTACCAGAGCATGCAAAAGCCATGAACTCAGCCCTCACTCGATCACGTTGGTCACAATCAGTGAAGAGTCTACGAAGTGCTGCCTTGTACCCTTGTGCCACTTCAACATCCTTATATAGAGCAACTCTTGATGAAGCAGAAAGTATCTCAGGACTATAATATTTGGGACTCAATGCAAAAGCGAGAAGATGCAATTGAGTGGTCATTTTGTTCCATCTATCAACCATGATTTCTTGTAGCTCTTTGAAGAACTTTTCTTCAAGATCTTCCTCTTTTGCATTGATGATGGTATTCATCTTCTCAATCATTGAGTCGATACCATCATATACTTCTCCCAAACAAGGTTTATCCATGTCTGTGTAATGGATCATGCTCAATATAGGCTCAGTGAAACTGACCAGGTACTCAACACGATCCCACCAACAATCATCTAGGATCCTTTGCTTGACCCTATTTGCCCTTTCATTGCTAGATTGCCTCCATATGACCCAATTAGGGGTAATTACCATGGCCCAAAGTGCCTCACGAACCTTTATAAGTCGTCTCAACACAATTGTGTTGGAGGAAAAACAGGTCTCAACAACCTGTTTGGAAATCAAAATAAAAATTAAAATGTAATTTAAATTTACAAAATCAAAATTTAAAATTTAAAAATATTGAGAATTAACTTACCTTCAACAATTCCAATTTTGAGAATTGTCTAAATATTCCTTGTGTCATATGGTGGTTGGTGACAAACATTTGGATGTCTTCGCCCTCAGCATGCACTTATTTGATCCACTCAATTTTGGATCCAATTTTTTGTAGCATTAGATTGAGAGAGTGGACAGCACAAGGTGTCCAAAAAGTGTGTGGATACTTCTCCTCAACCAATAACCCAACAGCCCTACAATTTTTGGCATTGTCGGTTACAACTTGCACAACATTTTGATGGCCCACTTCTTCAATAGCTTGGCAAAGGATGTTAGCAATAAATGGACCATCTTTCCCCTATCCTTCACAATCCACTGCTCTCAAAAACATTGCCCCTTTAGGGGACACGGCAATAACATTGATCAATGGGCAATTTTTTGCATCTTTCCACCCATCAAAAACGATGGTCACCCCTATTTCGATCCATGAATCCCTTATGGGCTTCAAAGAGTCTACTACATGTTTCACCTCTTTCTCCAATAAGGTGCAATGCACCTTCTCAAAACCTGGGACCTTATACCCCTTTGGAGCCTCATTAATAGATTTCACTATTTTTTGTCAATATGGTCAACGAACAACATTGAATGCCAATCCATTGGCATAGACACATCTTGCTATGTCTTGATTAACAATCTCTCTTGCCTCATTCTGAAATGAAGCTTCTGACGGTCCCTTAGATCTTTTATTTGATGAGGGCACGGTTTGCTCTTGAGGGATGTTCATAAATGGATGGCTTTCTGTAGGTGGAAGATAAGTAGGTGTCGATGGTGTAGGGGGTTTCATGGATCAAGATCCTTGTTTTAAGACTACCAGATTTTTGCTCTGATTTTTCTTGCTCAACAATATATTTCAACACTACGTCATCTGGAAGGCCTTTGCCATCACTTTTTGGAGGTCCTGGACAAGGTTTGATGCCATTATCAGGGATCCTACACAATTGGGCTTTCACTCGACTGTATGAGCTCGTATATCGAACATTGCAATGACTACAAATCCAAATAAATACTCCACCACCTGGACATTGTTGAACCATTTCTACATATTTCCAAAGGGGAGAGGTTGCATTTATTTTGAAACGAGATTGGCCTGAGGAGTTAAAAGCGGATGCCATTGTAATACCTAAGGCACAATAGATTGAAATAATTTTGGTATTGAAATTTGAAACTAAAAAACTTCAAAGAATGAGAACAATCAACAAAACAATAAAAACAAAACAAAATAGTTCATTTGTTAAAAAAAATGTAAGAAAACGATCAAAAAAATTCAAAGAAACCTACCTCTTTTGAACAAATCTTGCTCTACGATCTTCTTGGCAACGAACGGACACTTGCAAGTGCCTAGGAATAGCACAAAAATCAACTTTGAACAACCAACGATCAGCCTTCAAGTCTATTCAAGCTTGTGCAAGCAAGAGAGAAAGTTCAGCAATGGAGGTAGAAAAACTTGTTTTTCATTCACAAATTGTTAAATGAGATTGCTTTTACCTATTTAGTGTGTTTGGAGGCATAAATTAGGGTTGGAATGAATATTAAATTATTTAGAAGTCAACTGGTGGTCAAAAAAATGATTAAAAAATGCTTAAAAAAGCACTTTGTCTGCGGATTGGGCGTTTTCACGTCTGGATTTGTCACGGATTCGTCGTGGATTCCTCTTGCCGTATCTTGGTCGAATCCGCAGTGGCAAAACAAATCCAGCTCGAATCCACAAACCAAATTTTGAATCCTAGTCGAATTTCCCTCATACTGTACCCAAATTTCGTATCTAGTACGAATCGAATTGTATCCAGAGGCTCCAGGAGGCAAATCAGTAACTTAGAGTTTTTTTTATGTCCATTATTTGCTTTGACGTTTTCCTTATTGCATGGATCAAATTTACCATGAAAGACGCTATTAAATTGCATAATGTGTTGTTTGGATTTTATAGTTGGACTAGAAATGTTAAGAGATTCTATAGGAAATTGTGATTGGTTATTTCTACTGAGGTTCTACGGGTTTTGTAAAAGGTTAGGAATGATGATGTGTTCTATGGTAACAAAGGTTATAGACTAGCTTATTAAGTGAAGTCACAATGCATTTTGTTCTTTGCGGAATGAATTACAAGATTCCTTAAATTTGAGTCAAGAAAACTCCTTGACAATAGTTCTATGACCATCTACTATGATTATTGGAAAATATTTGAGACTTTCCAAGGGTTGCTCCAGTATTAGGTAGTAACAAACAAATATCTAACCAAGAAGAGTTACAGATATTTGAGAAGGGTTGGAATGTCCTTAATAACCAATACATTGAACAGAATGAAGATTTGCATGGTTGATCTCATGCAATAGAAGATGTTGGCTTTGGCTTCTATGAATAAAACATTAACAACAAATTTGTACTTGTTGTTAATGAACTTGATATTCATGTCCAGCCTGTTAATGAAGTTATTGTAATGTCCCCATTTCCAATGTCCTCTTTCGGATTAGTCGGATATGGATACACTTACTATTTTTAGTAAGTGTTATTTAGCAAGGGGTCTAGCATTGAGCTTCAATCTTCAGTGAGCCCTTTGGGCATCTCTGTTTCTCTCCAGCTTGAGTCTTTGGCACTACTTACTATTTTTAGTACTTACTAAAAATAGTAAGTCATTAGGGTAAGTTGGACCTAGTCAGGGTTACCACTCAGCAGCATTTTCAGTTGAGGCATCAATTTCTAAGGTTGAAGCATTTTAATATTTGATTTCCCCTTCGAAAATTGGATTATTATAATGTAACTTTATATTTTAATGTTGAGGGTGAGGGGGGACATAAAAAGGTACCAAGGACGCCTAAGGTAATGACTTGAAGTTGTTTTTAAAGCAACTAAAACATTTTTGAATGCTGAATAAGCCTTGGGCGCCCAAGCTATAGTTGGAGCCAAAAAATTAAAGTTACTTTTGGTATGGATTTGAAGAGGGTTTTAGGGTTTTATCATGTGGTCGCTCTAATTTGCCAAGAGAGTCTTTTAAAAGTTGATTTTGAAGCCTCATTTCTCATGGATGTTTTGGCTGCTTATTAAGATGCTGCTGGTTTTTCGCCAGGAGGTCAGATAAACGGAGTTGAGGACAAAAAGCCTCAATATCTAGGACTGTTTTCGGTAGTGCAAGACCTGCCCTAGCTGGTAGAAGGGTGATTTCATCCAGAAATCACATTGGTGCTTCAAGTTACAGAATTTACAGGCTTGAGAATGAAGATTTTCCAACATTTTTGAGGTTTTTCAGTTTAGTTTTGGGTGTGAGATGTGTTGACGGTTTTTGAGACCGCGACCTGCTAACACAGAATAAAGTCTCCCAACGGACGCTCTATCCTCTCTTGAACAAAGTATTCAGCATGCTAAGATTGCGAGTAAGATCATGCTTTCAACTCCAAGGTTCCTTGAGTGCGAATAGGCTCAGTTTGGCTCGATGTGATATTGCTGGTATGTCAAGGGGACTTACACAATTGTTCGATGGCTAACAACAAACAGTAGACTAAGGGCTTTCGTGTGATTCAAATGATTTGGCAGGTGAGCGCAAGTTTCCTAATTCTAACCGGAAATGAACTGAATTTAAAAGGGTGTAGGGCCTAAGAAGTTTATATTCTATTCTAAATGCAGATATGTGGAGCTGGTTTCAATAGACTTCAACCGGATTTCACCTAGCCTCCGTCGGGACAGCCTCAAAGAAAATCGTGCAATCTTCAAGGGAAAAGCAAGGATGTTCAAATTATGACTTAACATGCATACACCATCACAACGACGCATATAAGCATATAAATCACAACCGGTTAAACTCAATGTAATGTCCAGCTGACCACACAAGGCAACTTATCATCAACAAGCCGCTAGTGGTATGGAATAAAGCGAAGCTATCTCAATGAAACACCACACACCAAAGTAAGCTACTTGCATGAATTTAAACTACTTGGATACGAAAGGAAGAAGAAACCTTGCTAGCATTTCATGACAAGACAATTCCATCATCAATGAAAAGATCTATTATCATAAAATGTGTTACACAACAATCTCCTCAAAAGTTTTCAAAGGGAAAACTTTCTCTCTTCTCCAAATTATGCAAAAATGCTCTACAATACTACACTATCTAGCTCTAATGCTAATGCTCTCTCAATGTCTACTATTCCAATGTCTGATCTAATTCTAATGCCTTACAAATGAGGGGGACTCCCCCTTTTATAGCTAGCCAAGTCCCAAAG
>VDFB02376776.1:26729-48090 GCA_007258455.2 Sequoia sempervirens
GCCAATATCAAATCCAGATGACAGTCTTTTAGCAATTCTGATCTTAGCAACTGAAGGGATCCTCTAAGGATTTACAACAATCTTCACTTCTTCTCAATGAGTTACAAAACTCCCTCTTGATCCCCGCTTCAGAGATTGAAAAGATGACTTCTGGAAGTGAACTCCCTCTGGCCACCAACTCAGCTGCTTGATCATTTCTTTGGTCTGCATGACTTCCTCATGAGATGCCTCAAGCTTTTCATCACTAAGTAATCTCTCAACACCTTCTACTCTTAGATCTGTCCTGGAAGCATTTTGGAGAGAGATTATTAACAGTTTATAACTATCCAAAGAAATACCAAGACTATAATCATACAAGGTTTACTATCTCAGGTTATAGCATAAATACATAATAATTTATGAGCAATATTAAAACATAAATGAATCAACCTATAAGAGAAACATATCAAAAAATCATAAACTTATCTTTATTTGATATAACTCTTTCTTCCATCTTTTACTCCTCTTGAGAGTGCCAAACTCAGCACAACAAAAGAACAATTTGCACAACTACAGATTTCTTGAATGCAATATGTAGTTAGCATGTAGAACCAACTCTCTCCAAGAGTTCAAGGCTCTATCACAGTTTATGCATTAGAGAATGATACCATCGAAATTACAATTCTCTTTTTATTTCAGAGTCACACTCAGAAATCTTCACAACTAGCATGCAAAAAAAGAAATCTTCAAAAACTCTTATGCTAGTGAACACAATTCAAGAGAAACCACTATCTCTCTTTACTAATTACAAGATCCAACTAGAAATGATATAACTCAAACAAACAAAGAATACTTATCTCTTTAAATATTCTGATGGATGCAAGATACGCTGCTCTTGAGCACAGAAACAACACACAACTTTCACGGCTTGAACACAGACCCATGACTTAGAATAGAAATTCCCTAGAATCCTTCTGAGGATAGAACTTATTCATATCCGCAAATGAAGCATGTTGATTAGGCCTGGTTGGGAAATCCTTTGCATAGTGACCAAACTTGTCACAACGAAAGCATTGGTCTTTGGAGAGGTCCCACTTCTTCTTGAATGCGGGAGCACCATCTAACCCTTTATCTCTATTCCTCTTGAAGTATCCTTTCTTTCCTCTTTTTCCTTTCTTCTCCGATGATTGAGCGGAAATAACATGAATGTCTTCATTTGTAGAGCTTCGACCAATACCTCTCGCAACAACCCTAGACTCTTCTTGAATACAATCCGCCCTCAAACGATCAAACTTGGGAAGTTTCAATCTCGCGCTGATTCCTTGAATGTAAGACTCCCAAGATGAAGGAAGACCATTAAGAGCCAACATGGTCAAATCCTTGTCATCAACATTACGACCAATGGTAGAGAGCTGATCTCTCAATTTGGAAATCTTCATGAAGTAGGTGATGACAAATTCTCCTTCTGCCATCTTAACATGATGAAGTTGTTGCTTCAAGGCAAGTGCCCGGCTGGTGTTGTTGATTTCGTACATTTCCTCCAATGTCTTGAACATCTCCCTTGCAGTCTTCAACTTGGAGACAATTGGAACAATGTGATCCTTGACGGAATCAACCAACAACTTCTTCACCTTGATGTCTTTCTTCTTCCATTGCAACTTCTCTTCTTCCTCTTTAGGTTCGGGAACTTTGGTCTCCACAAACTCTACCAAATCATTCTCCTTCAATGTGAGCATGATTCTAAACCTCCATGAAGTGTAGTTTGATGCTCCCTCAAGTCTATCTTCGATCTTCAATCCGTTCACCATCTTGATTGATGTAGAGATAGACGAAGAGAAAAGAGTATCGCTGTAAATCTGATCACTATCTTCTCAAACCTGGCTTTGATACCATGTAAGTTTTAATGATCAGATTTAATGCACAGAAATTAATTCGAAATCAGACACAATAACACAGCAGATGCCCTGGAAAAACCCTCCACTTGAGGGAGAAAAACCCAGCAACAAAGATCTCTCTTGTATATTTAATAATGGCAACAATTCACTTTACAATGAGGCCAATCACAAGGCCAATATCCAGCATCAACTCTAGATGCAAAACAGATAATAATTTGCCCTTCCTTGAAATCTAAATCTGCACTTAGAGAAATTCGCAATCTGCTCTTGGAGAAAATTCGCACTTGAATGAAGGAGAGAATCGAACTTGTTTAATGATCCAAAGGAGTGAAATGATCTTCTATATATACATATTGATAGAGAGGTCACACCTCTTCAAGAGATAGGTCGGCCATCATAATAAATATAATTACAAATAATAAATGCTAATTTCAAGGAAGGTCGGCCAAGAGAAAATTACATTGTTGCCATGTGAAGTGCCCCTTTACATTAATTATCACATATAAATAAATAGCCGATAGGCTATATGAATTTATGTCTTCACACATGGCTGGAAGGATGAGCCCGAAGCTGCCATAACATTAACACTTCTTGGCTAGAGAAATTGATAGAAAGAGCATGTTAGGACTACTGTGGACCAAGTGCAGGCTGCTATAGACTTACTTACTGCCAGAGAGCGAAATCAAGTACAGGGCAGTAATACAGAGGGACCTGGTGATTCCCCTAAGGGACCAGTTGATAATGATGGCAGTGAGGACAATGATGGCCCAAGCGACAATTCTATTGAATGACTTTCATGATGTTCCTTTAACTCTTCTTTTTGTTGTATAAGCTTACGTTTCTCTATGGATAGACAGCTGCTCTTTGGGAAGGTAAACTTATTAACTTAGCTTTTTATCTCATGATAGTATGAACTTTTGGAGCTTTGACCTTTAGTTATAATTTATATTATTTTGATTGCTATTTCTACACATATATGACTTGTAGACTTCTTATTTTGATTGCTGTTAAAAGACGTATGATAAGCATTCATTTGCATTGTTCAGAATTACATGAAAAAATACTGACGTGTATGAATGATAAAAAATGCCAAAACCATATGCATTAAGCAAGCAACTTTCTGGAAGTAGAGAAGCAAACAAATTTGAATTTGTCTGTAAAGATTTGAGGAAAGAGATTGGAAACAGACCCATCTCCATCAAACCTGCAAAAAGACAGACACAGTGTTAGAAGTTTCCATCAGTTATCTATCACACCCAGCATTTTGAATCATAAATAAATTGCTACATCAGAATTACAAGGAAACAGAAAGCTGTCAGGACCTCCCATGTTTATTTACTCCTCCATTCACTATGAATAAGTATATGCGTTAAGATTTGTGTCAGGAGGATCTTGTGCCACTAAGAATTGTGTAATTATACACCAATAGTTTGCTACTTATAAACAGTTATCCTCTATACCTGAACACTTAAACTACTTTATTGCAGTGTGCTAACAAATTCTATGGGGGCTTCATTTCCAAATATTCTTCAATAATTGATTTCATTCTTGTTACAGACGTAATCAGACAACATCCGGAACATCAGAATTCCAAAAGCATTGATCAGTGGCTTAAGATCAACAAAAATTTAACCACAAATAATGCAGTTAGTAATTTTATCTTTTTCTATTTTTACAAGCAGTGAAAAGGAAAGAAACAAAATATGTCAATGTCCAACCGACAATGACTAATATGGCTTAGCTGTACTCAAAAGTACAGCCAGAAATAGCAAAAGTATGGAGTGTTCAAAGCCTCTTCCCCTAATAAAGAGCCTGTGTATCACAGGAACATATGGCAAAAGCTACAAGGAAATACTGTCCATGAGGTAAAATAAAGTGAAACGAAACAGCATCCTAGAAGGAGCAGCCAAAATGGGAGCAGAGAAGAAAAAAACTTTTACTCTTCATTAGCAGCAGAAAGAAAATCTAGAGATGTGAAACACCGTGCAATATCCACTTTGAAAGTCTACTACTGTCAGCTAAATAATGACCAAGGATGAGAGGTGTTGATAAAGCTATCCTGTAAGATACAAAGCACTCTGTATATTCCTACTCTCCATGGTCAATGATATCATGCAGGACATCAAAAAAGGGCTAGCACGGGTCACCACAATTTCTGGACCAAGTACAAGGGGCAGAAGCCACCTATATAGTAGACTGTGTATAGCAATCCAACTCTATCTCAAAACATTGCATTGGATGGTACATTTCCTGAATGGTCATCTGCTACCTGTGACAATACCAGAAGAAGCCAATCTTGATTCCTCTGATAGTTAAGATGGTTAAAAATGATAAAATACACACAGTAAGGCCTAGAAGTTCCATACATGAGTTGTCATTTGAAAGTTTTTTAGTATTTGACACTTTCACAATCCATGAAAATTGAACATAGCTTCTGAAAAGACCTGTGAGAGTTTTTTAATTAACATTTTGAATTGCATTCCATTATCCATCATCAGGTTAACGAAGTGAGTTGGAATCACAGAGGATGAAACAAAACATCGGTCACAGGAAAGTCAAATAGGTCTTTCCAGAAGCTTTGTTCAAGCATCAGAAGTATGATGTTATCTCCTTTCCTGATGAGAATACCCAGCCTTTGGAGATCAATTTTGATGATTCATCGCTTCTAGTTTTTTCAACTTTGTTTATGTTGTTAGGACCAGGAATCAGTCTCCAAATTTACTATAGCATTATCTGAAAATTGAAAATGAATACAAGGGCAGTTACGATGCCTGATTTCTCCCTGCTCAGTTTTCGGCTGCTGAATTGTGCAAATTTTGCATTAATTACGATAGATGATTATTTTAATTAGAAAGCAAAGTAGTTTTAGTTGAAGTATAATTGTGAACATGGTTAGATTTAAAAAGAGAGAGGCCCTAATCCTTGAGGTTTTGAAAAAAAATAGTCACAGTTCACGGAAGTAATTACCAGTGATAACCAGCAACTGGAGTGAACTTGGGGTTTGGGCCAACCCTCGCAAACTCGCCATTCAAGCATTGCTGGCAAATACACATACAAACTTATGTTTAATGAAATGAAAAAAATATTACATTAAAATTGATAAAAGTAGATAGAGTGTAAAGTTTAAACAGCCAACACATTATTCAAGCATTGCCGGCACACGGACAAACTAATGTTTGATGGAATGAAAAGCTTTGATTTGATGAAACAAGTAAAGTACATACAGAAGAAACTTAAACAGCCTATATCTAGAATACTTAAACTTTCAGATTACGAACAGCGTGCTGAAACAAGTATAGTGCATCAAGCCTAAAACTTAAAAACAGGTGACATGTTATTTATTATCTAGGACGTTTAAAGTCTCAAATAAACAACGTGCCTAAAGTGCATAAAAACATAAAGTTGAAACAGCCTACTCACTATTATTATTGAGAACATTCAAAGTCCTGATATTTTCACAGTCCATTAATCGTAAATTGGAGAGCTTCCGGTATATAACTTTGTAAGAGATTTTGCATTTCTCATCACAATCCATAGACAATCAAAGACATCAGGGGCAAACAGGGACAAACATGTCAATATAATTTCACTACTTTCTTGATACAATTTATTCAATGAGGGGATTGTTTGAGAAGTTGAATAAATAAAAAATTGATATTCAGAAAACAAAAATGACAACACTGATTGTCTCATAGACACTACTTTTTAGTCTCGTGAACGTTAAAAGTCTGTCATTCATAATCCATCATCAAAATTAACATAACTAAAATAAAAATTCCAAATTTCAAATAACAAACACCTGGCCAGGTATCTACTTTTGGGCTACTTACAGGAAGATTTCCCACGATAGTCAAGTGTGGATTGGGGTCGGTCTCCTCCTCCACAGGGGCGAAGTTTCCCAGAAGATAATGCAGCGGCTTTGTAGAATCTGCATACAAACTCTTCACCACTATTTTCTCCACAACGTCAATCAGCCATGAGACAAGCCCGCCACTGGGGCGAGGATTCACAGCCTTGTAATCCTCTTCTCCCACAGTCCCCATGCCAAACCAAAATGTAAACGCCTCTCCCTATGTACATTATAAATAGCCCAAATAATTATTGTTCGTGATCATGCTATACGACAGTGACCCTTTCACATTGGAAAGTAGGGCGATGGAGTTTTTAATCGCGCACTTGATTCGATACGACAAAGATGATGGTAATAAACGAGGTATTTTAAGCCCTAGTTCGAGACGTGTTCACACTTAAGCTTTATTCCAGTGTAGTGACTACGATCTCTGTTGATGCCCTATTTGGAAACTAGCCTTTGGACCCCACTAATGCCTGACCCGTCAACTGTGGGTGCCATTTTTTCTCTGGATAATAAATATTTGGATAATATTGAGTGAGGGTTTACTGTCAAGGATTTTATCAATAGGGCAGTGGATGCGTTTGAGAAGAAATTGTAGAAATTATGAGAGCAATATTAATATTTTTTTAATAATCTAAAAGTAAGTTTTCTTAACTAATATTTTTGGTGTTTCGTGGAAAAATAATTTTGTTGAGGCTGTCTATTTTTGTTGATAATGTCATAAATTATTGTTGATAAGATCACAAAAACTATTAATTGATAAGGTTATAGAAAAAAGATAGATGCGTCTTCATAAAAACAAGTGTCATGTAATGGTTAGTATTTATCTTGTGTTTTAGGTTTTATTTGTATTGTAGTGAGAATGATAAACATGAATGCATTTGAATTAACTACTCAAACATGCAATTATAGAAGCATAGTTGTAAAAAAAAAAACTTAAGGTTATTTTGGTGAAAGAATGAGTCCATTTAGAAAGTTTGGTTGGCCTTTTTTAAATTGCAAATTATTGTCAAATACACTTTCCATATGACACACATTAACAAGTTGTATTTTGTGTGGAAAGAGTAAGGCAATTTTGATAGCGAATATATTGTTATAATTACAATGTAGAAGAAAATATGTTTTTTACACAGTAATATGATATAGGATTATAGTGGTTGCATTTATGACTAGAAATGATAAATTGGGGACGAGGTAAAAGTAGATGACAATTGAGTTTACACATTGGGAATGGCCATATTTGTGCATTGATGCTTTCATAAAGTCATTTTAAAGATTCTTGCAAAGAATATCTAAAATTAGCAAGCCATGTAGCAATATGTTTTGGAATGTGAGATTTTCAAATTAAATGAAGTTGTGTATAATGAAACGAGTGCTTAAACAACTACCATATAAAATGTAGAATTTAACTATGTATTTTATTTGTTATTTTTTTTAATGTTAATGAAGCTGTTATATCTTTAGTATATGTAATATTTTTTCAATTTAGGAGAACACAAGGATTGGAATGATAAAAGTAATCATAAATTGAGACATTTACAAATGTAATGACATCATAATCGTCAAAAGAGATAGGGAGTAGTAAGAAACTCGAAATAAATGTTAACTTTATTTATCTCTTATAATTTGTAAACATGAAACATTGACCTGCATTAAATCATAGTCATGTAAATGGTCTTTTATCTATGATTCCAAGATACAGGTATTGAGCAACAAAATTGAAATAGGTGAAGAGGCAATGTTGTTTAATGTAACTAAGGTTTTTCAATTGACTGTGTCATTATTTTTTTAGTGGTTTAATACAAAATCTCTTCAAGAAGAGTGCCCAAGTCATTGATAGAAGAATTGGAGCATTAAAGGTCAACCAAAAATCCATTGATGATGAGCTTGTCAATCATGTCATATTTCTCCAATACACTTTGTGTTGCTAATTCAAGTTCATATATTGACAATTTGAGTCTATCAAGTTTTGTATGTTAGTAGTATGTGAATTAGATGTAGCATTACTAGCACTACATGTGGGAATAGTAGTACTAGCCATATATGGAAGGCTAATATCATAGTCAATGTTATTGCTAGTATTTTTGTTGTTGTTAGGGTTGGATAGAGGAAGGAAATTCTTGATTATTTAACCCAACAAGCTTGAATATGTATGGGAACTATTTGAAATAGTATTATTAATGTTAAAATTCAACTATTTTGATAGAAATGGAGCTACAAATATCATATGAATGTGCAGTAGTAAGATCTTCAAAGAAATAGACAAGACTAATTTTCAACTTGGTCTGGAAAAGTGGGTGTGATAGAAATGATGATAGGGATTTTATTGGAAATATTGGTGGTAGAAAAAGAAGACTAAATAATAGATCTCAAGGAGGGATAGCAAAATGGAAATGAGCATGGAAGGAGGAAGTCATCAATAGTGGCATTTTGATGATAAATTTTAGGATTATACAATGTAGGTTCAAGTGAAGGAGATACTTTTAAGTTAGAACTAGGACTAGTCAAGCCATAACTTTTACCAAAGCATTGAATTAGCAATGTCCATGCTACTTTGTTGGAACACATTTGTTGTTGTGCCAAAAGATTGACCGATTAATGCCCAATACAAATGCTAGAGATAAACAAATCCACGGGAGGTGGTTAGTCCATGTCCTAAATCCTAAGGGAGATGCTAGTGATAATTCCAACAATTCCAGGCCCTCGGTGTCACCTAAGGAGATTCAAACCCGCGACCACGGCTCTAATACCATTTGTTGGAACATGTTTGGTGTTGTGCCAAAAGATTAACCTATTAACACCCAATACAAACGCCAGAGATAAACAGATCCATGGGAGGCAGTTAGTCCATGTCTTGAACCTAAAGGGAGATGCTAGAGATTAGTCCAACATACTTGTCATAATATCTCTAGGAAAAGTAATGGGGATGTGCAAATTGTTGGAACCACCTCCAACTAAGTGATGATTCTTCTTCATTATATCTATTGAAGACTACATGTAATTAGTCAAAGACCATGTTACCAAAAATATTAGAACTTTTAGCTTTTCACTCATAATATTTCATGCTTGAATTCCTCCATGTATAGTCAAATCAAGTGTCTTGCAACATCTAGGCAAGTTGACTATAATCTAGGTCTAATTTGGATCTAGATCCCAAAGTAGAGAAGGGAACAATAGGTTGCTTGTAGAAGAACTTGTATGACTCTAAATTAGTACAAAGGAAATTTTTCATTACATGGATGCCTATCATGGATCTTGTAGCCCTATCATAAGAATAAGCAATCTCTTCTATCATATCAAAGATTCCAAGCCATCAACATTACTTGGACTTGGAGTGTTTGACTTGTGTAGTGTAGTTATCCCATGGATGTTATTTAACACCTCTATATCTCCTTGTATTCATGGAATGCTTCAAATTCATAGTGCTAAGTCTTAACTTGCTTGTTTATTTTCCCATATTCCTAAGACTTTGATAGCAAGGTCTTGGTGGGTTGTGAGTAAACTAGATCTAATTTAGATCTAGACTACGAAGTGGATAGGGGAATAACAGGCTACTGGAAAAAGCAAGCATGGCTATTGAGAAACAATGTGAAACTACTAGAGTAAAATTTCTTACAAGTTTATACAAATTTGAAATATAATTGTTTGTCCAAGGATTACCATATGATGATTATGTCATTGCATAAAATTAACAACAAAAATAAAATCAACAAACCATAAGAACATATAATTTACATGAAGAAACCCTTGGAAAAATACACATTAGAAATATAACAAGTATATATTTATATTCAACAAAGATGCATCTAACACACTAACACTCTCTTCACTCTAACAACACTCCAACAATACCTATATACCTATAACATAAAAATATGAAACCACTATCTCATGCCCTCAATATATAAGAATGGAGAGAGGACAAAATCATAAATGGTTTACCAAAATAATGGATACCAAAACCATGGTATCATTCAAAAACACATCATTCCCACCTTAGAGAGCATCTTCTAAGAATAATAAAATGATAAATAACTTTGCATGGAAATCACATGGTTGTAATCAATTAGCCCTTATAATAGTAAACATAACCACAAAGGCATATTTGATTCCATAACTCTCAACATATCACATCCTCAAGTATAGTGCTCCATTTTAGAGTGGCCAATTCATGTGGGTCCCATTTGATATGCAAATATCCTTCACTCCTCAATCCTAGTGCTTTAAATTTGGAAAGTATATTTAGTGAGTCTAAAGTCAACCATAAACACCAAATTTGTGATTCATATCATTCATGAATATTAATGCCAATATTCTTAGAGAATCTTAATTTTAATTATTTTTCAATTACACCTCAAGCATCTAAGGACACTTTTTAAGAGTGTTGGAAATGCATAAAATAGACATAGGATTGTAAGGTAAATGAAACTTTAATGCTAACATTCTAACACTTGAGATTATACATTACAAATACATCCACAAGAAATATAAATACAATAAGTACATGAATCAAGGCTAGTGGGCTTACTACATCAAGAGAACTTTATGTGATCACTAGCTTTATAAGAGAATCTACAATATTATCTAGAGTGTCAGTCTTATCTAACAAGACCTTATCGTTCTCAACCATTTCTCACACAAAGTGATTCTAAATATCAACATGCTTAATATGAGCATGACACACGAAATTCTTATCCAAAAAAATAGTACCTCAATTTTCACATCCAATTCTAACAATCCTACAATCAAAACTAATACCTATTCAAATTCTCTATACCTAAATTGCCTCCTTAGAGGCATGTGTAGCAACCATATATTTAGCTTGAGTAATTGTGGGTTGTCTTTTACTCATCTAACACATTGCACTACCAAATAAATAAAACGCATAGCCATGAGTGGACCTTCAACTATCCAAGCCACCATACCAATCTACATCAATGTAACTCTATATATACAAT
Organism: Sequoia sempervirens; assembly: GCA_007258455.2. NCBI lineage: Eukaryota > Viridiplantae > Streptophyta > Pinopsida > Cupressales > Cupressaceae > Sequoia > Sequoia sempervirens. Next base: position 37,415 of record VDFB02376776.1, read on the forward strand.
CACTTGTCTACATCATCAATACTATATTACACAAATAGTAATAAGAAGTTCTATGCAAATATATAAATTTTCCCTTTTAAAGAAAGTTTAATTGTCTCTACTACAATTAGACATAAACCTGTTCAAAAATCTTACCTACTTGGGCAATGTCTGTATGCTAGTGCAAACCATTGTGGGCATCAAATACTAACAACACCAACATAAGGCATGCTAGACATCCCATAAAAAACCATCACCCAATTTAGGAAACGTGTCTAAAGTAAGCTTCATACCAACATGAAATGGAATACTCACTTGTTTATAGTCATGCATGTTGGAGTTGATAGTGTGAAACCCACAACTCCCAAAAATCACATGCAATGAAAATGCCTATCAAATATGAAGAGAAAAACCATTGATATGCTCATGCAACCTTGAGAAGTTATGATCTAAAAAATAAATTTATTGTGCAACGAATTAATCTAAATGAGAATCCTTATAAAAGGAAAAAATAAACCCTAGAGAAGAATTTGATTAGATTGTGACAAGTGTCATCATCTCATGTAATGAGATAACTTTTAAACCTATAAACAACCCAATCTAATAATAAAAAAATACTCCTAAATTGTTTAGCTTAAATAATTAAAGTAAAATAAGGGACCTAATAATTAACTGATGATTATTAATTATTAAGTGATGTCCTAATTACTCAAATACCCCTCCTTAAGATCAATTTAGGGAGAAGCTAAAAATTATGATGAAGAATGCAATGATAGATGAATGGATGTGTCCTAGCTATAAGGCCTAATGAGGTACCCATGTATAAAAAATGAATCTCTCATAATGAAAGAGATAAAATGAAATAATTGTACTAGTGAAAGAAGAATAGAAGGAGGACTCAATGTGACCCCCCAAGGACTACTTCTCTGACACAAGTAAAATAGATGTCCCCCAATAGGAGAGAGAAAATGAGGATATAAATCCCCCCATAAGGAAAGACCTCCTATACCAATGATGAATGCTTGAAGATAGTTAACAATCCATTGCCTAGAAACAACATTTCTCCCCCTAGGAAGAAATAGATCTACTGTTGATTAGAGAAGTCATTCCCAAAAGATGGAAGAATCAAGAATCCAAATCCAAAAGATGTGTGCCTCTAAAAAATGCTCAAGTGTCCACATGCCAAAAAGAGATGATTCAATCCAAAAACCTATAAAGATTGATGTAGAACAAGCTCCAAAGGCGACGAAGATGGTGTGCACAACAACATGAGAATTCTATTGATGCAATATAATTTCCTTTTATTAGGAGATGATGTTTGAAAGATGATGAATGTCTTGTTGCATTGAACCAATAGGAGCCAAGAATATGGAAATTCCAAGCTAATCAAGAACAACACAAGATGGTGATGAATTCTCAACTTGAAGAGTGGGAACATGAAGACAAGTCTTTGAACCATCAAAACATGTAAGACCTGTGATATACTAAATCTCCTCTAAAGTATCATCATCAAATGGTATGGAATATGCATTTGCAAGAGGAATGAGAAAATTTGCAACAAGATCCTTTAGGTATGGAGAGAGATGGGATTCTCCATGGATCTACCAAAGTCAAGTCCAAAGTGTGTGGGGATAATCAATGTATGATACAACATGTACATAGTGTCAAGGTCAACACTATAATAAATCACTCCTTGGACATGGTCACTAAATAATACCCCATGTTGAATAACTCCCTGGTGTGTTTGATGTAGGTATGATTCTACAAAGATAAGACAAATGATCAAGCCACCTAATATGTGTTAAGATGTCATGTTTCCAAGACTCATAGTTATCCTTTTCCAAGACTCATAGTTATCCTTTTCTAGGATGACCACATAAGGATGAACATAAAAACCCACGATACTTCCTCAAATGAAAAAAATAGAGACTAATAACCTCAATACATATAAAAATAGATCAAATTAAGTCATCTCACATAAATAGATCCTTTCCAGGTGCCAATACATCTAAGTAATTGACAAAAATGTGAAATCACAAAAAACTAAATAAAATGTACCTAGGGTAGATTCTGAAAAAGTGTATGAAAAGATTTGAAGAGCTTTGAAATACCTTTCCAATGTCACAAGAATTGTAAAAATCAGCTCATAAGAAAAAAATAAATATTTGACTTTGAATGAGAATAAAATAATCCAGTAGCAAAATTAGATGATGAGACCTACACCACTAGAAGGTGCTCAAAACTAGTTTTATGATGATATCATGTTTGCTCAATTTCAACATCGTATGCCCAAGTTATGCCAAAAAGAAAAAAATGCTCTTTTAGGGGAAAGTAGGGCTTAAAGGGGGGCAAAGAGGATTTGTCATATGACTGACATCAACAAATATACCATGAAATATTCCTTCCCTAGGGAAAAATGCCAATGTCATATAAAATTCAAATTTGTTAGAAATCCTACCAATTGTTGTTGGAATTTACTATTGGACGAAATATGTTGGAGGAATCTTTAAATATTTTAGTAGTTTTTGCGTCAATTTGTCAAATCTATCATTAGTTTTTCAAGATTTCAACCACCAAATTGTATAGGGTTGTTGGGAAGTTAAACCATTGGGGGCTGAGAGATCCTCTTGGTCAATAAGGTAAGCCATCGGGCGGTTGCCAAGGGTTGTTGAGCGACTAATATGTGGTTAACGATATCAAGTTTCCACAATCCATAATGTTTATTTATTTGATTTTTGGATTCAATTGTGGTTGATGAAAATATTATTACACAATCAAATCCAAAAATCAAATAAACAAATAATATGTGGTTGTTGGTAGTAATTTGAAAAGATTGTCACTAGTACAACCTATAATGATAGGCTTTTTAAAGACTATATTTTTTAACCTATTTTTTAATAGGTAAAAAATATTAAAAAACTAGAATAATAATTTAAAAACATGTGTTGTCTTGTCGCCTACGTAGAAATTTATGAGGGCTAGGGTTGTATAGGTCATACAACCATACACAATTTTGTATGAATTCCATGGCTCTAAATTTGTTTTTTCCTTTTTTGCAATTTTTTTAATTTTGATGAAACAATAAGCAATCTTAGGTTTTTGGTCATAATGAACTCAACAATGATGCCCATTTCATCCTAGGAAGAGATGATTTTTCCCTCAAGGAAAAATCTCCCAAGATTCAAATAGGAAGTCATTGATTGAGTGCTCCAATACCATGTTGGAGTTGATAGTGTGAACCTCACAACTCCCAAAAATCACCTACAACCAAAATTTCTATCACATCTAAAGAAAAAAAGCCATTAATATTCCCATGCAACCTTGAGACGAGATGATCCATAAAGCAACTGATTGTGCAATGAATTAATTTGAATTGAATCTAAATAGCAATCCTTATAAAAGGAAACCCTAGATGAAGATTTGATTAGATTGTGGCAATTGTCATCATCTCATGCAATGAGATAACTTAACCTATAAATAGCCTAATCTAATAAAGCACTCCTAAGTTTAACTTAAAAGTAATTAAAATAATAAGGGACCTAGTAAATAATTAATGATTAATTAATTATCACGTAAGTCATAATTACTCCAATAAAGCATATTAAACTATGGAAAAATTGTATCCATGTACTCTAACTCAACCAAAAATTTATGTGTACATGATCCTTGTTGATCCCTATCTAAAGAATATGCTTTGTAGCCCCCAAAATCCATCCTCTCAAATATTCTAAAAAATTAAGTTTTGAGATCATTAATCATCACTTTATTATTACCAATAAACAACATATCATCCACATACAAGATAATTATTAGAATCTTATCAATAATCTTACTTGCTCCTAACAAAACCTATACTCAATGAAAAAGGAAGCAAACTTCTAATACTAAGTCTTAGGTGACTATTTTAGACTATAATGATTTTTCAACCTACATACCAAATTTTCATTCTCTTTTACAACAAAATCATTAGGTTGTTGCATATAAATCTCCTCCTTTAGATTCCCTTGCAAGAAATTAGTTTTAACATCCATTTTCTCAATCTCAAGGTCACAAGCTATATCAATAAATAAAAGAATCTAATTGAGTATAACTTAGCAAAAAGAGAGAAAATTTAAATGAAATCAACTCACTCTCTTTGGGAGTATCCCTTGGCCACCAATATAGCCATGTACGACTCTAATGGATTGTCTACACTAAATTTATTTTCATACACCCACTTACAATAATGGGATTTTCTTCCCTTGAGAAAATTAACAAGATCTTAGGTATCACAATTTTATCCAATGACATCATCTCCTTCCACATGGCTTGCATCGAAGACTCACCATCCTTAAAGAGAGAACCTCCTTGAAAGATCTAGGTTCATTGTCAATACTCAACAAAGCAAATACACAACAAAAATCTAATGGGATATACCTATCAAATAGATTTCTTTGGCTTGTGGATCTCCTCAAGTTAGGAGTATTGGGCTTTACTTGTTCTTCTTATATGTTCATCCTCACCTAAACCCTTTGTTTCTTCTTCATCCTTTGACCCATCTAACTATTCTTTCACACATTCATCTTCTTGGTTTTCTAGTTTTATTTTAAGCACATCATTATTTCTTTATTTTCCTTTTTGTTGTTCTTCACATAAGTAAGCTCTAAACTATGTGAAAATCATGTCTCTATAAAATTATTTTTTGAGTTAAAATATTCCAAGATTTTGAACTTTAACATTCTTACTAAAACCAACAAAGATACATTTTTGAGTTTTTTTAGGTCACTTTTCCTAAGTTAAATAAGCATAAGCCTATGTGAAACTAAAAGCTTCTTACTTGTTCATATTTCATAAGGAGTTTGATCTATAAGAGCTAAACAATGAGATCTATAAATAAAATAATAAGTATGACTCACAACCTCTATCCAAAAGAAATGATTTAGTTACATGCCACTTAGCATACTTCTAGCTTTTTCAATTAAGATTTGGTTCATTCTTTCTAATAACCATTTTGTTGGGGAGTGTAAGGAGTAGTTATTTTTCTGAACAATGCTTACATGCTTACACAATTCATCAATTTTTCTTGATGTCCCCTTGTGGTTTCAAAACTAGTTTTTTTGTTTTTGTTTGAATTTTTTTTATTTTTTATTTTGGTGTCAAAATTGAAGAAATTGCAAAAACATAATAATGAAAAGGAAATTGCATAAATGAAAGAAAACCTAGTAATCTTTATTGATTTGAAACACAATCAAAACATACCCATTTCCTAATTTTGAATGCTATAGGTTCGATTTATTAAAACTAGAATTTATCGACTTATAACCTAGGCGTCAATCTGTGAAAATGACAACTTCACTCTGGGAATGGTTGTTGATCTAATAATTGAGCCTGTATGCCTCATTTGATGACCAATTCAATGCCCAAATGGCAGTCGATCTATTGCTAGAAACCCCACGTGCTTTTTCCTAAGTTGTATGCCTTGCACAAGTCCCACATGGCACAAGAAAATGGTCTTCTCTACTATTTTGGGAACCTTCTTCTCCTGCAGATCTATACGACTAGATTTGGGTGCTTAAAACAATTAAAATCTACAATATAAAGCCTCCATGCAAGTTGCAAGAATGAAGTATGGCTTGTTGGTAATTCTCACATGACAAGTATTGGAGCTATGATCTGTAATTTATTAACTCAAACCCTTATTTCTAAACCGCTAACGAAAACATTGAAAATGTTGATTAAATCCTCTTCTAAAATCTATGAGATGCTTTGATAATGCCCTCTGATTGAGACCATTCAATCTAGAATCCTTGGACAGTCTTTCATGCCTATAGATCTTGTCCTAACTGAGGGTTTTCATCCTCTTATCAACTTGAAACTTCATACCTACAAACTTGTGCTTAGCTCTCATAATTGTGAATAATGAACTTTTATGCCCAAATGATGTTCTTTTTCACCTTTTAACCTTCTCCAAATCCCAACGTGCAACTTAGGTTTTTTGCTCTTTAAAATAAAATATTAATAATCCTCTCACAAAACCAATGCCAACTTTGTCTCTTGCACAATTAATTAATATTTTTGCTTTTGAAAGTTATGTCATTTAATGAAATAATAATAAAGTAACTTAAAAAATATCATTTTAATTAAACTTTATTCACCTTATAACGCCATTATAAAGTACTTTATTAAAAGTAAATTTACAACATTAAATTATAAAGTTACTTTAATAAAATAATATTATTAAAGTAATGTGAATTTAAAAATTTAATTACTCCTAGAAATAATTTAGCAATAACCCCCTGAGAGTGTCCTAAAACAATTACCAACTGCAAGCATGTTGCCACTAAGCCTGATTTCACTTACTATAAATAGCAAGTATGAATGGTGAACTCCTGAATTGCCTTCAAAAGGCCTACCAACTAGATGCCAAATCACTAAGTTGAATATACCAGAATGAAACATCAAGCTTACTGAAGAGCCTCAATCTCTCCCAAAGGGGTCCCTTGGACATCTCATTAACCTACGGGAACTAGATAATAGGCTAACCACTGCAATAATATGGATCCCAAAAAAGGGGACATTATAGAGCAATATGCACCCCCATTGCCAACACCTTATCTTATAACTTGTTTAATTTTCAACTAAGGATTAAAATTCCTTAAATTTAGTGAAAAATTATGATTTTGAATGTATAAAATAAATACAAGTTCATCTAGAATCACCATAAATGAATGTAGCATAATAAAAAGATTTTCCCATATAACCTATATCCATTAGAGAAAACACATTTGAATGAACGATTTATAATATTATCTTATATCTATTACTTCCAAAAGGAAATTAATATCTGTTCTATTTTCCAAACACACAATGCTCACAAAAGTAATTTTTACCTATAGAAAAATAATAATAAAACCTATCAAATATTTTTTTTTATTAAAAATGATCTTAAAACTTTTTTCACTTTATGTGACCCAAACATTGGTACCACAACATACATGCATTTTTTGTGCCAATTGCATTCAAATAATTATAAAATGTGGAAGTTGTGAACATGATTATGAATTAGATCAAATACAATTGAATTAAGCAATCAAATCCATCAATTAGCCTAATTAAACCACATTCCCAATGAAATTCTTGAAATATTAATGAAGAAGTTGGTAAAACATCAAATAACATAAAATGAATGAAATGAAAACTTAACTAATACTCAAACCTCATCCTATTGGGTGATTGGTGTTGAATTGATGTGGAATGATCAACGCTTTCCCAATCCCTATTGATGAAACAAGCTTGAATGATGCTTTAATGGCGAATTGATGATGAAATGGATGTAAAATAGTTAAATGATCTCAAAGATAAAAATGGATATAGTATACTTTCTCTCAAAGATTGTGGATGAATTACTCATGAAATGGAGGCTATTTATAGGAATTTTAGGTGAATCAATGGATAGGATCAATTTGGTTAATCAATGGATACAAATTGATGAGAATAATTGCCATGGATCAAGAATCAAATCCATGGAGGAGATTGAAGGTTGACGTGGATTGATGAAATTAATCAAGGGATGGAATTGATTCAAAGAAACACAAATCCTTTATTTTAGGAGGAATGTGAAAGACATTTCCATGTTGGAGTCAAATAGTTTGAATCTAAATTGGAGGAATATTCCTTTGCAACTGGAAGAAATTGGAGGGATTAAAAAAATTAGTCAATTAAATAATTAGAATATTATTTAATTGTTCAAGATGGAGGAATTTAAAGATTTAATTAAACAATTAACTCATTTAATTAGAAAGAGGGAATTAATGACATTTAATTAAATAATTTAGATTATTTAATCAAATGCAAAGGCTTAAGAAATTTAATTAAATAATTTGCATTATTTAATCAAATAGGATGAAAATTAATATGAAAGGGGAAAATTAACCTAATAATGTTGATCATTCAATTAATCTAGAAGAAAATGATGAATTTACTTAAACAATTAGGATGAAAATGGTGTTATTAATCAAGTTTGAATGTGTGATATAAGTTAGATCTTTTTCAGTATTTTGATAGAGATGAGATGTGAAATGGGTTAGTGAATGTGAACTATGTGAAGTTAGTGCAAATGCAAAGTAGATCAGAGAATAAATTTAGATCAGTATGAAGAGTTTCGAGTCTATATTTTGAGCCTCAGTAGGACTGTATTCCAGCATATTGTAGATGCATTTTGCAACAGTTCAACACTTAGTTGTGTGCCACAATCTCTTCTATCTCTTTTCTTTTCTAAATGGGCAGCGACTCCACTTGGATAGTGACTCCACCTATAGTGAGCACTTTTGTAATATACTATAACCAAGGTTTTTCCCATTTTGGGTTTTCCATGTAAAAATCTTGGTGAACTCATGTGTTTTTTGATGTTGTTGGATATTTTCATGCTTTCTTTCATTACTACAATTGAATATGTTATAAGAATTGGATGTTTAAATGTTTAAGTGGTTTAAAAGAATATTGAATCACCCCCCTCGTCTCAGTATTTTGGGTGCTCAACAATTGGTGTGAGGGATAATTCTTCTTCATTAATTCCCTCTAAATGTTGTGTTTGCACCAATACCTTTGAATTCTTCATGTACTAAGGGGAGAAATCTTCCCATAGCATCTCTCTGCCTCTGCTTACAATAGGTCTTACTCTTTTAATCAATGGTTCTTGCACATTGTTAGTAAATAGTTTTTCTTGTTGATTGTAAGTGTCTACATTTCCTAGGGCTGATAAATGGAAAACTATTTATTCTTCAAAAAGGAAATAAACATTAATTCTAAACATAACTAGGAATTCAAAACTAGCACTATCTTTGACAATGTCACCAAAAATGTAGAGCTTTCTCCTAATACCTAATTAACTGGTGTAACTAATCATACACACAACTTAGTGGACTTGAAGATCCTTCATATCTAGGTAGTTTATTATTAAAAAGGGGGATCCATTTAATTGTCAACCAAGGAATCGTAGACTTAATATGATGCTAACATTGTATATGCATTCAAAAATTCTAGCTTAATCAATTGAGTATAGGTACTAAAAGAATAATTCAAAATAAATTCTACTTAAAGAAAATAGAATAAATAATATAAGTACTGCTAGTTGCTACAAGAACCTAATATTTCCATGGACTGTAACTGATTAATCCTATGTTGCAATGTGCATCTGTCCTAACTTAATCATTGCCTTGAATACATAATTAAGCATTGCATTGGAAATATTGAAATAATAATGAATTGCAATGTAAACTAAGAATTAGAATTTAAAACTTCAATGCATAATCTAACTAACTACTATTATGTGGAGTTGGCAATACTTCAAGTGGCCCTTTCTTGAGTTCTTCATTCTGTAGTATCTTCAATTAACTCATCAAATCAAATATCTAAAGAAATCTTCTTTATTGTAATATATCATACATCAAAACATAATGTAGCAACTATTATTCAATGTTTTGCAAAGATCTAGCACACATTTTCTAACTGTTTTAGTCTCTCAACAAGACACCTTCCTAAATAGGGCATGTTCGAGTTTGTTTATTGTCAAACTATAAATAGACTTATCCACAAACATCAACTCTTCCCAAAAGATGGGAAGAGGACTTGAGTTCATTAAATCTATAAAAACAACTAACTACTAGAAGAAAGAGTGTATAAATCAAACAAGGATTCTACATCTTTTAAGAAAGTTGATATATCATAGGAACATGTTGGATAAAGCATCCTCTTAATAAATATCGTTCATATTCAAAATTTACATGTTCATTTTTCATGTTTATTCAACGGATGGAATGCCACATGGATTACTATGACTCCCAACCATCATCTTCATCCCATTCTTGTTGATGTTGTGGCCGATTGACTCCTTCACTATGTTGAATCATCACCCCTTTGCTGCGGGGTAGAAATCCTTATGTTGTAATTTGACTTGTGTTTGTGCTACAAGAGTTAGTATTTATTTCTAATGGCACATTCATAGTTAATCACTATAATTAATCAAGAAATTCTACTAAACTTATAGACAAATCCGAAATCCATGCATACATTCATTAATACTACATACATAGTCTTTAAATACTTGAAATACTTAAAGGTATACAAAAGGTCTTGGTAATTTCTTAAAAATATTAGCATAAATAAGATAGAAATCATGAAATTGTAACATGAACTAGTCAATTCTATGACTCGTCATGCCTGAATGAGGGTAAGCACTCTTTATCCAATATCATCATAGCCATTGTGGAGTTGGAAATATCAAAATGGGGTTTGACTTAGGCAAGCCCCTATACGGTACAACCCTTTCTCTCCTTTCATGTTTGTCTCGATGGAAGATTTGAAGTGGATTTGGAGAAGATTGAAGTCTCAAATCAAAATAAAGCATTCAAGCATATTCAATCATTAAATTGGGGCAAGAGGAATTATTCATCAATAGATGAAGTTTTGAAGTCGAGTCTAACAAGAGAACACTTACATATTGGAAGCTACTGATACCTGTTCAAAGATTCCAAAAAGTCAAAATTCTTATCCTAGGGTGAATTTTCCCTTGATCGGTCAAGTTCAACCCAAATTTATATGGCAGGTTCCTTTGTATCTGCCTTATGCTTTTGCTATTATCAATTTTAGTGTTTCAATTCTATACATTTTTGTATTCACATTAGTTCATTGTAGTTGTATAGTTAACCTAGCTTTCATTC
>VDFB02376777.1:0-35362 GCA_007258455.2 Sequoia sempervirens
GATTTAAAAACACCTACACATATTTTAAAAATAACTTCACTCAAAAAGGACTCAAAACACATAAAAAAACTCTTTAAACAACACAGTATACTAGTTTTACTAGTCTTTTTCACTTTTTCCAGACCTAGGGCATCATGAATTCAACCCAAGACTTTATTATCACACTCTACAAATTTGGGGGATTTAAAAATACTTATCAAACATTATTCTCACAAAATTCTATAATTTTTCCATGGTGGAATCAAAAGAAACATGATTTTTAATATTCTCTACATACCCTAAGTTGGGGTTTTACCCACCTTTGATAAAATGCTCATATCTTTCGCATATCTTGATGATTTTAAATAAAAAAAAATCAAATTAAATTAGACTCATAGAGCTTCAATTATCAATGGATGAGGAAATGATATTTTCACAAAATGCGGTCGTTCATTGGCCTAGAAGTCAGAAATTGTAGGAAAATTATAGTAAATCTGGGAATTTCATTAAATTTCTTATTCATACATCAACTCCCAACCTTATTCAAGATGTGTGAAGGTTAAAAATAATTTAAATAAACTATTAAATTCCTCAAACTACCTTTACAATTACCTTGTCTCTTCATATTCCTCCCTTTTATAATTTATTGCATTTTTACAATATTACTTGACAACTTTTGTCAATATTTGCAAATTTACATTTTATGCCCCAAATGAACCTAAAATAGATATCTAAGACCTATTACACACTTAAAATGGATATTTAAACCCTAATACAACATGAGAATACCTATAAAAAATCAAAATCCTAAATTTTCCTTGTGGAGCCATACCCTTGCTTGGGTGCAACTGCACCATTCTCTCCAGCCAAAAAGAATTCCAAGTCCTCTTAGATTGGATCATAATATTCCCCTCCTTGTAGTCTCTTTTCTCTGCAACCTCCATCTTTCCTTTGGTTTGATTTGGTCCATCTTCTCCTATCTCTATGAATCTACTTATTCATGCCATAAAATGTTCCAATCCCCTTTTTTCCTTCAATCTGTTGCACCTTAATCTTCAAATGGTTCCCTATCCAAAACATTAGCACAATGAAGAATTGATACATTAAATCTATCACAATACCTCCATCTTCCTTCAACTCTTTGCAAATCTCTAAGATCAATTCATCTTTGATCATTTCTAATAGAGACCCCAAAATTCTTGATATTTTGAGCCCCTTTTGTGCTTGGTAGTAACATGTCACATGTTTCCTGCAAGTAGGGTTTATGGTTTTACTTGGGTAAATTTTCTCTTAATCACCCCAAGTATAATTCTTGGGCGTTTTAATTTTTTGTTTACTTGTTGGCCCAATTGTTGGTGATATAAGTTATATTCTTAGGCATTGTTATGCATTCCTTACAGCCCCCTTTACTTAGGTTATTTGGTCACTACTAGTTGTAAGACATTTTAATTTTTCTAAAGTTGAGTTTTAATATTTTTCTCATGGGTGACTTAAGTCTAAGTCATCGATCTCCAAGGGTAAAATCTCGTCGACCTAGTCAAGGTCCTCTTTTATGACTAAATTCATTGTATGTGTAGATTTGAGAGTTACCAGATCATGGGATTTAATCTTATCCGCTCCCTGCTGACTTAGACGTCCCAAGTGATAGTATTTTAATTGATGTGAGATCAATAAAATGTTGACACATGTTTGATCGGGTATGTGGGCTCATCCATTCTATTCCATTCCAATTCTCAAGGTTTTAAGATCGACGGTAATGGTTGAAAGATGAAAGATGATGAACACCATTCCCTAGCTACTCACAGAGGTAAGGTGCAGGATCCTTAAAATCAGTGAGGCTTGCGAGAAACTACCATGTATGCTCTATGGCTACTAGTAGATGGAGTCCATAAGTACATGAAGAAGGTTGAATCAACATGTTTCAATTGTCCATTTTTCCAAGTTAGAACATCGATGTAAATTCAAATGCATTCGAGAAATCCATCTTAGCTGAAGATCAACAGTGCACATTCAAAGCTGTGAAGTATTCCCATTGCAATTATTTCACTTTGCATGAGTGGGAAGTAATGGTAGGTAACCCATAAACTTATTCAATTTCCTTCACAAAATTTGTATATGGATAGTTCTTGCTAATTTGGGATTTGAAGACATGTTTGGAGTGAGGTTAATAACTCCAATTAACCATAATTAATTAAGACCACCTAGATAAGTGTGAAAGTGCTTTAAAACACTTTACAACACCTAAAAAAGGTACACATTATGTACATTTTTATTTAGAAAGGTGCCCATTGGGCTTAATTAAGCAAATAAGTCCTAGAAAAGTGTGAAAGTGTGTTACAACAATTTACAAAACCTTTGCAAAGGACCAATTGAGGCATGGTTTAGTTAAATAAAGGTCTTAGAATAGTGTGAATGTTTACAACACATTACAACACCACCCCAAGATACCATTAGTTCATCTTTAATGTCAATTATCCAAACAAGCAAGGAAAAGGCTAGTTTTTCTATTACTATTATTATTACTAAGATGCTAGTTAAACATTTGGTTTCTTGTGGATCATATATGAATATAGGTTGAGTATTCCAGCAAGACTAATTTTTTAGTTGGATACTAAAAATGCTGTAAATTATTTTTCTTCTCTAAAACATCTGTGCAAAAGTGCACAGGTGTGGTGAGGTTCAAATAGTAAGGAGATTGATGAAAGATAGAGGAATTAAAAAGATACCTGCATGTAGTTGGATTGGAGGGCATAAAATGGTACATGATTATTTTTTGTAGGATATAGATCACATCCAAAAACATGGGAGAGCTATACAAAATTGGAGAATTTGGCTTGGAAAATGAAGGTAGCATGGTATTTTCAGATTCAAGGCTATTACTGAATGCTATGGAATAGAAGAAAAAAGAATAATTTAGCTGCCACCATAGTGAAAAGTTATAAATTACATTTTCTTTGTTAAACATCACCCCTATTACAACTATTAGAGTTGTTAAAAACCTTTGAGTATTTTTTGATTTTCACACTATATCTGAATTCATCTCCAAGATTGTTGCAAGATAAATAATTTTGAGAGATGTGAACCATTTCCATCTTTTTGAATAGGGACAATGTTCTTGTGGAGAATATTGGTGATGCTAAATGAAACAATCTAAAAAATATGCTTGCACTATAATAATGTGCACTACATCAGATATCTAGTAATAATGAAGGGATAGGCATCCATCAAAGCATAACAGTAGGAACTTGCAACTAAAATATATGATAAAAATTCACTTCCAAATATGCTTATGCCTTAGTGAGAAATAATCATTCATATAACTAGTTAGTTGGAAGAAAACTAGGAGATAGCATGGGTGCTCATTTAGCAATAAAAAGTTTGAAAGCACCTTCTTGGAATGAGAGTGCAGTTCAGGAAGCTAGTTTAGACGCAAACTTGTCTCAAAAAATGGTACTTAAGCTTCCTCAGAAATTTGGTGAATGTCCAAGATTTTCCTCCATGAGAGTATCAAGGATGACAGGCTATCATGCAGCCATGTATCATCCATTTTTTTTCTATGTATGCTTTCTATTCAAGGGACCCCCAAAAGTTAGTTCAATTCCACCATTCATGTTGAAAAACATTGGTTATGGTGCATATTAAAGATAAGTTTCTTTGGTTGAGATGTTGGTTCTGCATTTTGTGTTGTAGGAAGTTGGATTCTATGGATATCAAGCCTCAAATTTTTCTTTCAAACTGTGCATTGTGAGATTGAATGTGCTACATCACTTTACACATTTAAGGAAAACAAATGACAATTTATTCCATTAGCAAATGAGGGGATCCTTCTCATCAGTGTATAAGCTCTTGTAAAGAGTGCACAAATACTGATACAAGCTCTTCAGGAGTGACCTAGAAAGAATGGGAGCAATGTTTTTGACCTTTTACGGTTCTTATTGTGTGCATATTATCAGAAAAGTGTATTTTGAAACTGTGGATAAAAGGATGTTGTGTATATAATCATAAATATGCCATTGGAAAAGCCAAGTCTCCCTTAATAGCTTTCTCTTGTGTTGGATCATAACATTTTGAAGCAACTTATGGTATTTTGCATAGGTGTTGAAATTATTTGTAAGGCTTAATTTTGGGTGGGAATAAATATTTTTTAACATACCTTCTTCCTAATTGTGGAAAACCATTAGAAAGACACATTTGGGCTGAAAATATATAGGGCACATATACTCTTAGTCATTGCTTCTCTAGGTGGTATGGAATTAGGTGGATACCTTGGAACAAAGTACATTATACACTATCTTATGTAGTGGGGAAACTTGTGTCAAGATCTAAATAGATAAATGATTATTTTACTATAAAAGTATAATACTTTCCATTCTCATTATATCTATTATCATACCTCTCACTAACACTATTATTTTATTGACATCATTATCCTACTGCTTCTACAAAAGAGCTCCATTTGAGGGTATCTTGACTATGTATTATTCACAACAAAACTCTACAAGTGAAACAAGAGGTTTACAAGAAAATTATGAATTCACTGAAATATTATTGTCTAAACAACATAATATCTTCAAATGAAGGAGCATTGTAACTATGACTAAGAAAACATTTTGTAGGTATTGTTAGCACTGAGAAATGAAGAAGATAACACATTGAATCAGCTGACTAAGATCACTGAAAGGAATATCATTGTTAGAGAGTTGAAAACTATGAATTGTCCTCTATCCTATAGGACTAAGAAAGCAAGAAAACTGTCAAATAGTGATTGAATCATAACAAACAGTCCAAAAAAATGAAAGTTATAGTCAAATGGTAAAAAAAAATTATCCTCTAAGTCATTTGAAAATGGTGATTGAGAACACAGTAAGTAAGAAGTAAAATAGCATAGGATCATAACATTGCAAAATGGTCATGAGTTGTGTGCAATGAACTTCACTATTCTTTTGATCAAAAAGTATATCAAGATAATAACTGGAAAACTAATGTGCACAGAGAATGTTCATGGAGGATTGCAAACTTCCTTACAAAGGAATTTCCACAACATAGTTTAAGGTGAATTGCACTTGCTATTTTATGTTGATATGGATATGTTATAACCTAAAATTAATTATTGTAGTATAATAGAAAGGATAAATAGTTGTTCATATACCATTACTTCTAATTGAAAATTTCTATACCTTATTCTATGAGAAAATAATTGGTGAAGTCTATACATAAGACACCATTGTTTCAAATTCCAAATTGTTGGCTCTTTCACAATTATTTTCTTCATTTATTTGATCTAAGACAACCTGTTGTATAGAGGATACTATCAAAATCACAATAAATCCCTTTATTCCAAGAAGTCTTTCCAAAATCTTCCCATCATAACAATGAACAAAAGCATCAATCATTAACCTAAACTTTGCAAGAGTTTCATCAATTATACTTTTCCACTATCTTTTCCATTTTGAATTTTATTCCCAATTTCATCCATGAAGAACTTCCTCAACCTATAGATCCTACTATTAGCCATAACTATACCAAGTGTTGATAATAGCTTCAAGGTTATTCCCAAGCAGAAATTGAAAAAAATTGGCCTTACCAAATACAATGTGTTAAAAATCTCTTTGAAGTTATTATGGAAAAGAGTTCTTGAGAGTATAATGTACAGTTTTGAATTAACAATTTTCCATGAATTCCATATCTTTGATTGGATATTTCGAGCTTGATGACCTACATCAAGAACAAGTAGACCTCTTCTCTCTAAAAGAAGTTTTCTAGTACACTTAGCCTCTATAGGAAGGTTCACATTTGTCTCACAAGTTAAGTTAACAAAAATATTGTAGCCAATAACAAGCAAACTTTTCCTTCTATGCCACTCTTGAAGCACCACCAAAGTCCTCAAATTTTTCAATTTTTTTCCCATGATCTAGTTGTTCTTCTCTGGTTTTATTATTCTCTTCATATTCATAGTTTGAATGAATTTCATTCCAAAATTTCCTTGATCTATTTAGCATGTAAATTGGAAAGTCAATACTCCAATTGTTGAACTCTCTTTTAGAAGTGGAGTATTGACATTCTAGTTTAAATTCTAAATAGATCAAGCACCTTTTGGAATAAAATTCATTCAAACTATAAATATGAAGATATTTTAAAACTAACTAAGATAAACCAGATCATGGGAAAATATTTGAAAAATTTGAGATGTTTTGTGATGCTTCATGAGTGACATAGAAGAAAAAGTGTGCTTTTTATTGGCTATAATCTTTTTGTATACCTAACTTGTGAGACAAATGTGAGCCCTCCCAAAGAGGCTAAGCATATTGGAAAACTACTTTTAGAGAGCCTAGGTGTACTCATTCTTGATGAATGTCATCAAGCTTGAGATAGTCAATCAAAGATATGAAATTCATGCAAAAGGGTTAATTCAAAACTATGCATTATACTCTCAATAACTCTTTTCCAAAATAACTTTAAAGATCTTTTCAACACATTCTATTTGGTAAGGTTGAATTTTTTCAATTGCTTCTTGGGTAAATCAAAGTTATCCTCGACACCTAGTAAAGTTATGGCTAACAAAAGTATCTACAAGTTGAGGAAGTTCTACATGCATGAAATTTGGAATAAAATTCAAAATGGAAAAGAGAGTGGAAAAGTAGAATTTGATGAATCTCTTGCAAAGTTTAGGTTAATGATTAATTCCTTTTCTCATTGTTATGATGGCAATTTTAGTGTCAATTTTTTTTTTGCAATGACATTCTCACACTTATTTGGGCCCTCCTAAAACCGAGCTTAATGATTCCTTGACTTAGTGTTGTAATGTCTTTAACACAGTCACACTAGGTCTTGGACCCTTTTCAATTAAATAAACTTAATCATATCTTATTTAGGGTGTCGTTAAGTTTTGTAACACATTGTCATAATTTTCTAGTGTTTTCATAAATAATTGGGCTTCTTTATGCTTTAATTGGCCTTATTTTGCATCCACAAGCCTCTTTTAATGCATCTTTTGAAGGATAATATTGGAAAAAATCAACATCCAATCATAATTTAGATGTTTCTAGGTCATGTGGCCCTGATTTAGTGATTTGGGACTCATATGTCACCTTGGATGTATGAGTCCCACCTAGCATTTTGGGTCCTGGTCTAGATTTCACACCTTTCTAAGAAATTTTGAAATTGGTCATATAAATTATGCCTAATGGGACTCATACACCACTTTTTCCATATGAGTCCCCTATGTCCAAAAATAATAATTAATTAAAATTCTTAGTAGTATTTTCTCCTCCTAGATTTGATGTTGGCTTGTGGTGTTCTAATTTCAGGAAATTTGGCATAATTACGTATAAATACAAGGTTATTTCACTCATTTTCACCTAAGACTTCTATGAAGAGAAATCATAATAGAAAATTGGAGTCCATAAGAGCATTCAAGTGTCGTCAAGGGAAATTATCAAGCATCATGTCAAATTCTTCATGCATCATGTTTGTTTTTGAGCTAACAATTGTGATGTAGGGTTTTACGTTTCAAGCTACCATTCAAATTAAGATCTATCACATTCAAGCAAGAGTCAAGCTCTACATCCATTGGAGCCACTTCATATATGTTTGCAACACTTTATTGCTAGGGTTTGGTGAGTTGCAACATCATATTTTGTTCATTCACCATTCTCCATTCCTATTTCATCTCATTATAATGTTTGATTATAGAAATGGGGTTTTCCCAAGTGAAACCCCTTTCCACTAACAAACCATTGAAGAGAAAGTCTGGGGAAAGTTTTCAAAGTGTCCAAAGTTGTCAAAGTTATCACCTTGCATTGAAGGTCAATGGAAGACTTCTATAGGTTGCAAATCAAGGTTTCAGATCCAAAAATCAATTAGAAAGGACAAAGAAAACATTGATGAGAAGATTTAGACTTTGAATCTTTAGAAAACCATAACTAGATTGATACACCAATTCAGGTGTATGAGTCCCAGGATAGGTCATTTTTTAGGTTTTTTCTATTTCAAACACCCTTTTTCCAGATTTCAGTTTCTGGTTAGAAACCCTAATCTAGGACTAAATCAACCAATATGGTGTATGAATCCCAGTAAGCATTAAAATTAGTGTTTTTATCATTTTGGAGGTTCATTCAATCTCCTTCAGATTTCCAAGTGCACACTTTTGATATCTCACCTTTCTATTATGTTTTGCATGCTTGTTTAGGTCATTTAGTGAAAGATTCCATCATACTAGGTTTAAGAATTTTGATTGGAATTGCATTTTTCTTTCCAATCCCTATCTTGGTGGTGAACCCTTGATTAGTTTATAATCAACCCCCTAGGACAACCTTATTGCAAGATCTATTTCTCCTTTGCACACCTAGGATTGAGATCTCTAAGGTTATCCATGAATGAGAGTGTTTGAGTTTTGTTATTCTATCTCCCAAGCATATAACCAAACAAAATTATTTCGTTCATTTTGGTGAACCTACATTATAACATCATAATTCTGATTTGAAGTGAATCATCATCCTAGATCTTGCTTGCATTAACATTACATTAGGGTTTGGATTAGTTAATTGGAATTCTAGGGTTTCTAAATTTTACATTAGTGAAAGTGCATATAGCTTCCATTTTTGAATCTTATATCATTGAAAAGCATCTAAATTTTCATTTACATTTAGTTTGCAGATCATACAGTATAAAAAGCATAAAAATCACTTGAAGTTTTTTTGAATTTTTTGAAAAAATTCCTCACTAGCACTCATACCCCCTCCGGGTGATTTTGTCCCTATGTAGATTCTACATTGCATTTTCCAAAATTTAAAACATTGTTTCTAAGATTTTTTTAGCAATCAATATATTTTTGTTTTAATTCACAAAGTTTTTGGTATATTTATTTAATTGTAATTAGCTTAAATTGTATTTTCATTCATCTTGTATTTAGTATCCCTTGCATGAGTATTTTGTGTCCTATTGCAAATACTATAGTGAGACTAAGTTAGAGACTCATGCCATCTTGTGATAGCACACTCACCATGGATCTTAGGTTGTCTAGCTCTTTCACTCCAAGTATTGACACTAGTACACTAGGTATGAACCATGCCCTTAACAACTCTTTGCCTTCAAGTAGTGTGATTCATGCTGAAACAAGAATTTATAGTGTTTCACAATAAAAAATAATTTAAATTCATGAAGATTTAGCTAACCTACAACATTAAGTGCAAAATGACAATATTTCAACCATTTCTATCCCTACTATAGATAACATTCATCGCATGCTTGAAAGTGAAGATGGACATGACCTTGTGTAACATAGTTCAAATCTTTGGAAAACACCTCACCTCAACCACTAGTAGTCCTCTACCTACAAAAAATGTCACAAGCCAAGGAGGAATTCAAATTCCTCCTCCCACAACAATTACCTCTATTCCTACCTATTCCAACCCTCAAGTTAAACCAAAATGCAATCGACAGTAATGTGATTTGTTCCTTGAGTATTTCCACTAGCATCCCTAGTACCTTCATGGCATCGCATGTCATATCTCCTACCACTTTATCACTTATAAGAATTCCATTCAATTTTCCCTCAAACATACACACCCCTTCACCTTTTCCACCTCCATATCATAATACAAGCAATGACCGTCTCATAAATGAACTTTTTCATTTCATCCCTTCTAAAGCAATTTTCCACCATCAATCAAAGTCAAAATGGCCCACCTACATATTATTTCAAAAGTAGTCTCCTATCCTTGGAGATATTGCGAACACCAATGCCACAAGGTGTAGAGGTGCCTAGATTTGAGAAATATGAGGGAAAGGGAGATCCTTCTAACCATGTTTTTGCCTATACTACCATATGTAGTGACTTCTTCCTTGATGATAATCCCTTAGATAGGATTTTCCCTAGGTCCTTGAAGGATATTGCCTTAGAATGGTTTTCTTCATTACTAAACAACTCAATTCGTTCATGCAATGGACTTGTTCAGGAATTTAAACACCATTTCCAAGTGAATAGGACTCCTAAGATGACCTTAGATGACTTGATGAGATGCAAGAAAAAGGAAGATGAAAAGATTATTGACTTTATTTCACATTATCAATTGCTTTATTCCCAAATCAATGTCAAGGTTCCTGATCCTCACCTTCAAAAGATGTTCATAGAAAATTTGTAAATTAAGATACCAAATTATCTTATCATGATAAAATTTCCCTCCTTCATGCACTTATGTACTACCCTCCATGATTATCAAAACTCAGTTAGTAGTCATGATGCAAAGTCCACTTCTAGCCAAACCGAGAAGTTTGAGTCTACAAATCAAAAAAATTACCAACCTTTTAGAAAATAGAATAAAGGCTTCCTTGAACTTAATCACCCTCAACAAAAAAGTCAAAATACCAATACCCAAGTAGCTGTCATAAAAGCAATGATACCCTTTAACTATGGGGACCCGAAAAGACAATTCGCTCCCCTGCCTGATACCCTTCATAATACAATGTCCCAACTTTTATAACAACAAATGATCACCTTTTCTCCCATTAAAACACCTGATCCTAATAAACCTTTTCCTTCAAACTTTAGATCAAATTCTTATTGCCATTATCACTAACAAAATGGACACGATACAAAATATTGTAAGCATCTTAGACATATTGTGCAAGACCTCATTGATTTTGGTCAACTTTTTGTTGGAGGTGTTAATGATCAATGAAATAAGTACATTTCCCCTCCTAACCAAAACATGCAAATCATTACCAACCCCATACCAAAACATAATATTTCATTTGTCAAAGCTAGTGAAACTACAATGATTGATGTAATAAATGTTGACACAAATGATGAGAACATAGATAGAATTCAACAAATTCCAATAGATGATGATCAACAACAAAAAAATTCTACTAATGGTTTTATTGCATTGGTAAAAACTTAACATCATATGGGCGAAAATAAAAAACCTCTTGAGATTGTTTTCTCCTCACAAGATATACTTAAAAATGCACCTAATGGTCCTCTTTACATAGTTGGTTGATTTTATGATAAGCCCACTAATGGGATATTAATAGATCATGTTTGTGGAGAGAATGTGATAATTGAGAAATTATTACTTCTGCATGAACTCCACCAAGATATATATGATAAACAAAAAGCATGGATCAAGATGTATAACCTTTTTTCTTTCCCTATGATGGGATCGATCACCCTTCCTTTACAAATAGGATTGAAAACATTAAATATCTCATTGTCCATCACCCCATAGTCAAAAAATTTCATGTGAATCTAAGCTATCCATGGCTCTACTCCATTAATGTCATCCCATTATTCATGCATAAATTCATAAAGTTTCCCTTCAAAAATGAAAATTTCATTGTGCATCATAGTGGCTTTAAACCTTTTTCTCCCCATGGAAAATTTTCATTAGATTTATTTTAGCTCGAGCCTATGGAACCTATAAAACCACAAGAAGAATTATTTTTCAAATCCTACCAAAATTTCAAGGAAAATAAAATAGTTAAATTATCCCTCTAAAACATGCCTCTGCCCACCATTGAGCCTACCATCCTTGACGAAACCATGATTGAGCTTAGAAAAATTCTAAATAACCAAGACCAGCCTAAGATAGAACCTTCACCTAATTCCTACAAAAGACCAAGAGACAATGAAAACACTCTCATCATGCCTCTTAGAATAAAAAATTTTTACCAAGTCAAAGAGAAAGTGGCCAAACAATATTCCATGATTTCTTCCATTCCTCCTCTTAAGGAAGAAAAGAAGCCTATGGTTGATCAACCTGCTCCTACATAAACACAACTTGAAAATAGAACCAAAATAAATATCGGTGCTAGAGAGTGTAGGAATAGATGTTGTACCCTTGGTTTTAGGTTAAATGATGAAATAAACAAAGAAAATTAGGATCCAAACTTGACTAGAACAATGCATGACAAGTCTCCCCCTTCACCAAAAACAAAACAATCCTATACAACAACCGCAACAAGAGCTAAACCCTTCTTTCGAAATTATCATTTGACCTCTTGTTGTGATTAATTTAGATTACAATGATGAGATTGCAAATATTGATGAACAAGTGCATAATGAATTAAATGCATTTTTCTCCACTTCTATGAGTTTAAACGACAATTCTCCTAAGAAGAGTTTTTAACTTGGTGATGGACCTAGTTTGACACTTGATATTATCCCTTTGGCTATTTTTGTGTCTTCTATATATGATGAACATGATTGGGATGTGGTTGACCTAGTAATAGGTTGACTCGCATGTTCCTTACTAGTCCTGTGCATTATTTCTTTTTCATTTTTGTGATTGCATGTGTGTAATGTGATCCCTTGTACTGTTCTATTTGATGTATCTCTCTCTCTCTCTCTCTCTCTCTCTTTGTGTAATTACTCTATTTTTACCTACATTATTGTCTATTTCATAAATATTTTATTGTTTCCCTTTATCTTTTTTATGTATTATGTTTTCCTTTTGGGTATGATGCAAGGCATTGATACATTCTTGTCTCTTCCATGTTGACCAAAAAGCTTTTCCCTTTATCTTTTCTTTGTCTTGTGTTTTCCTTTTGGGGATGACGCAAGGTGTCGAGACATTCATGTCTCTTCCATCTTGACCCAAAATTCCTTTTCCTTTATCTTTTGTTTGTCATTTTTTTTCCTTTTGGAGATGATGCAAGGCATCGAGACATTCATGTCTCTTCCATGTTGACCCAAAATATTTTTCTTTTATCTTTTACTTTGTCTTGTGTTTTCCTTTTGGGGATGACACAAGGTGTCAAAACATTCATTTTTCTTCCACATTGACCCAAAATATTTTTCTTTTTTTCATTCTTCTAGTTCTATGAGTATTCAGAGAATGATGATAGTTCTGAGATCTATAAAATATTTGTTGCAAGAACATACTAACCCCAAATCCATAGATCCCTTATGTGTGTTTTGGGTTTCATTTTGGAGGCAACCCCTTTCTTTTCCTTTCTTTTTGCATGATGCAACTTCATTTGGAAACATATGACTTGGCATAGGTCTTTATAAGTTAGCTCTCATGCCTTCCTTATTGTTAACATTTATCATTTTCTACTTTAAAGTAATTTCTCACAACATGGTGTTTAGCAATTTCTTTAAAGTGGGGGCATATATTGGAATTATTCTTTTGCATTTTTCTTTTTCATGTTTCATGGTGTAGTCTTCTTACTTTATGCAATGTGTTTTTCACTTTGTGGTTGACATTGGATGTGATTTCCACCAAGAGCATGGTCTCTCATAGCATATTATATTCCTCTTGGTGGCTTGATGTGACACATTGCATCCCCTAAGTAGTGAATCTTCTATTATTTGATTGGTCCTCTCTTAGAGATATTGGGCACAATATTACCTAAGTTAAAGACCTTACATGAACTAATTGATACTCCTTTGAATGTTCTTTACAAAATTTAGATTATATGGCCACCTTGTATAATGCACCTTGCATACCTATGGAGCCAATTCATGAGTTCCAAGGATACAAATTTTTTCTTGCCTCATGAAGCTCGAAGTTCATTATTCATGAGCTCCAAGCATAAGAAGTTTTTCTTTCCTCATGAATCTCAAAGGTCATTTTTGTGTGGTGCCTTATGAAATTTATTAGGAGGTATAACTTTGGTATGGTTTGACGAGAAGCCCACCTGAGGCTTGACTTTACCATAGCCACTCATGCATGAGTGTGAGTGCATACCAACCATGTGTGTATGTGTCTCAAGTCTCTTTGAAATACTCACCTAGTGGATAGCCTAAAATTTTGTTGTGTCAGAGTGAGCATGTACTTTTTAGAAAAACAACCTATATCTAGTCCACATCGTGGTGGACAAATGGTTGAAGGTTGATCCACCCCTTTTATTTTCTTCTATTTGTCATTTGTAGTGTATGATTTTTCCTTTATGGTGATCTTTATATTATTTTTATGTGTGTTCTTTTGTGCCTATATTGGTTTTCCATGGGATCTTGATCTTGGGGGCTTGATCACCCCTCTTGATTGTTGGCATCTTGTCTAAGTAGCATTAGTGCACTTGGACCCTTCTTGAAGTGAGTTTGTCTTCTTTAGTGTGAGTTTGAAGCAAATTCATACTCTCACTAAAATGGGGGCTAAATGTAGTGTCAAAAATATCATCAGTGACATTTTCACACTTGTTTGGGCCCTCCCTATAAAACTAAGCTTAATGATACCTTGACTTAGTGTTGTAATGTGTTTAACACACTCACATTAGGTCTTGGGAACTTTTGAATTAAATAAACTTAATCATACCTTATTTAGGATGTTATAAACTGTTGTAACACACTTTCACACTTTTCTAGGGTTTTCATAAATAGTTAGGCTTCTTTATGCTTTAATTGGCCTTATTTTGCATCCATAATCCTCATTTAATGCATCTTTTTAAGGATAATATCGACTTAAATCAACATCCAAACATAATTTAAGTGTTTCTAGGTTTTGTGGCCCATATTTAGTAATCTACAACTTATACACCACTTCTAGCATATAAGTAACATGTGCCCTAAAATCAAAATTAATTCAAATTCCTAGTAGGATTTTATCCTCCTAGATTTGATTTCAACTTTTTGTGTTGTAATTTTAGGAAATTTGGAATAATTAAGTATAAATATAAGGTTCTTTCACTCATTTTTACCCAAGACTTCTGTGAAGAGCATTCATAATAGAAAATTTATGTCCACAAGAGCATTCAAGTGTTTATAAGAGAATTCAAGTCTCTTCAAGGGAAAATTATCAAGAATTTTAGAGCATTATTCAAGCACCAAGCATCATGTCAAATCATTCATGCATCATGTTTATTCTTGAGCTAAGAATTGTGATGTAGGGTTTTATGATTCATGCTACCATTCAACTCAAGATCTATCACATTCAAGCAGGATTCAAGATCTACATCCACTAGAGCCACTTAATACATGTTTACAACACTTTATTGATAGGGTTTGGTGAGTTTCAACATCATATTTTGTTCATTCATCATTCTCCATTCCTATTTTCTTTCATTATAAGGTTTGATTACCAAAATGGGGTTTGACGAAGGTAAACCACTTTCCACATAAAAAAAACAATACTTTTCCCTCCCTTTAGTGTGTGATTTGCATGTTTAGATTCATGATGCATTGAAGAGAAAATTTGGAGAAAGTTGTTAAAGTGTCCAAAGTTGTCAAAGTTGTTACCTTGCATTGAAGGTTAATGGAAGACTTCTACAGGTTCAAATTAGGGTTTTGGATCCATAAATCAATTGGAAAGGATAGAGTAGAAATTAAGGAGTAGATTTATACTTTGAAGCTTTAGAAAACCCTAATTGGATTGATACATCATTTCTAGGGTATGAGTCCCAGTATACATCATTTTTTAGGTTTTTGTTGTTTCATACATCCTTTTTCTAGATTTTTTTTCTACGTAGAAACCCTAATCTAGGATTAAATCACCTAGTCTAACATGAGTCCTAGTCATCATTAAAATTAGTGTTTTTAGCATAATTTCATAACTTCATTTAATCTCCTTCAGATTTCTAGGTGCATAGTTCTTATATCTCACCTTTCTGTTTTATTTTAAATGCTTTTCTAGGTCATTTAGTGAAATTTCATAGTACTAGGTTTAAGAATTTTCATTGGCATTGAATTTATCTTTCCAAGCCCTATATTTGTGGTGAACCCCTCATTTTTTTATAATTAGCCCCTAGGATAGCCCTATTGCAAGATCTCAGTCTCCTTTGCATACCTAGGGTTGAGATCTCTAGGGTTATCCTTGAATGAGAGTGTTTGAGTTTTGTTATTCTATCTCCCAAGAATAGAACCAAAAAAAAATCTTCCTTTCAAGAAGACACTAAATAGTTTTCCCACAATAAAGGATTTTACTATGATTTTGAGAGCATCCTATATACAGTAGGCTATCTTAGATAAAATAAATGAAGAAAAAAATTGTGAAAGAGCCACAAATTTTGAATTTGAAACAATGGTGTCTTATGTATATACTCCCCCTATGATTTTCTCCTAGAATAAGATATAGAAATTGTTGGAAGAATGAAGAACATTTTATTATACATCTTTGTGTTGTCATTGATGTCACCATGTTATATGAGTTACAACTACAAGTTTAAGTCATAGTTTTATCTAGTATTTTGGACCAGTATCTGAACTGGTATGCAGTTACTATCCTCTGGTATTTTGGCCCACAATCGTCTATTGATGAATATCTTTTCTTACAGCTTTTTGGAATGGTTTTTGGATGTTGGAAGCATGTATGTTCAGAATCTCACATGTTTAGGTGCTCGTACGACAAGTTGGCATTGTTCTATTCTTGCATTTTTCTATTAGGTCTATCTCTAGCTGACCTAATGGATAATTGGTGTTATGTTGAATTAATTATATGTTGCAGATGTATGTGTGACTTATCTTAGGTCCATACTGACATGATGTAGCATGCTAAATATTTGAATTATTTTTAGAATTTTTTTGTACCTACTTAAAGCCAACAGTTGAATTTTTGTGAATAAGGGTTGCATCTAATTAGGCTAACCTAATTGATGCTTGCAGATGTTGGTATGTGCAAGATCATGATAGGACAAAAAGTGGCAATATGATGGGTATGTGGCTGATGACTTTTTATTTACCAAAAATTGATGAAATTAAAAGGGTTTTTAAAGGAGATTCTCAACTTTCCACTAATATAGATTATACCTTACTTTGAATTTAATAAGTAATTATTATTCATTTTCTATTTGAATTATGACTAAAGTCCTAATTGATAGACTAATTGAAAAACATCTATAGCTTTCAAACAATATAACATTTTTTCAATCCAAAACATGCATCACATTCTATGCTTCACATACTATAGGATTAAGAAAAGAAAAAATGAATTTCGTAAAGTTTTCACCAAGTTAAGGTGGTCAGACATACAAGTTTTTTTTATATTTTTTAAAAGTTGTAATACAAAATTAATAATTAATTATTTACTTAGAAAAAAATTACAAAAAAATATGCATCACATACTTATATCTAAAATATTTTAAAAAAATATTATCATTTTATTGTGGTTAGGGTGGTTAGACAGACACCTACTTCTTATTTTTTCTCTAAAATTTAAGTACTACTACATTGAAATTTCAAATTTTCACCAAATAGGTTTTTTATTTTTTTAAACAAACCTAGTAGTTTAGAAACTACATTCAATTTGCTACAAATTCTATTGTTACATATTTTTGAAATAATATTGATAAATTATTCAAATTTTTACATCAAGTTGCCTAACTCTAGTTTTTCTAAATTTTTTGCCACTTAAGGGCTTGTTTTTCCATGATGATCCTACACATACCCATGTATCAGGGATTTATATTGGATTGTTTTGAGGTTGTTGAAAGGGAGTATGAAGAAAAGTGTTTCAAAAAGATGAAGTGTGTTAAATCAGTTTATTGAGCATCAAATGAACTGAATCAACACTTGTTAGGCATATTTTATTAGTTCATTTTTTGGTTGTAAACCATTTTGTCATTGTATCTTTTTTAGGTAGTGAGCCTCCCATTTTGGAAAGTGAATCCTGGCCATGAGCCACCCTTTTTTTAATATCTTATAACTATTTATACTAAATTGTGAGCTAACACTCATCGTGGTTTTTTACATTTTGTGTTTTCCACATAAAAATCCCAATGTTCATATGTTGTGTGGTTTCATGTTTTGTTAATGCTCTTGATTATCTTTATTGTTATATGCATTGGTGTAATTGGATGATATTTTTTCAATAAGTTAAAGAAGATATTGATTCACCCCCCTCTCAGTATCTTGGGTAGTCAACATAAATTTTGAATTAGAAACAATGGTATATGAGCAACTATTTAGTGTATTTGTTATGCTACAACATTTAACTATAGGTTAGAATATATCCATATTATCATAAAATAATAGGTTTAATTCACCTCAAACTCTTTTGTGGTAATTTATTTGTAAGGAAGTTTGCACTCCTCCATGAACATTCTTTGTGCACATAGCCAACACATTTAAAATTCTTAACCAAAGCAACAAAAATTAGTATCTTTTCATTGCATGAATCCTAATTTTTCTCTGAGTATGATAGTACCTGAGATTTTGGTGTTTCTAGATATAACCTATAGTGGAAAAGTGTAGTTTCCATCTAAAGAAACCATCGTCAAAGTTCTTCCCCAAAATTATGGTTGAAAAAAATAGAAGAAACATAATACCATAATTCTAAAGTAACAATTTGTATCAAGACAAATGTCATAAAGTCTAAGTAAAAAGACAAATCCTTACAATTTGGTTCTCTAACATCCACAAATTTTGAACTTAAATAAAATGAAACATCTCCCAATATTTTATAAGAACAATATTCTTGGTAAATTTAACAAAAACATGAGAAGAAATCAAAGGAAAAATCAATTAAGGCATGTGGTGAATGAAAAATGGTAGAAACACTTTTGAATAAGTCAATAAACTTGAACTTCTTCAACAGTTTTAACTTTTAGGACTTTTCAAAATAATATCAAGACCTCAAATTGGACCAAGAAGATTTATGATTTTATCTTTAGAACATAGGAAATTTCTTTGTTAGATAATCAGAGCAATCAACTAGGAATCTAGAGAAATCAACTGACTCCTAAGATGTAATTAGGTGGAAACTAATATTTCATTCCACTGATGTTTGTATTCCTATAGTCGAGTTTTGCTTCCTAGACAAAACACCCAGAAGTGTTTCACACCAACTCAAGGTAAGTTCTCCTTCTTTGCATGTGTAATTTGAACTTCTTTATCTCAAGGTCCTCCTTCACATGAACTGCTAGAGTGTACCACCCATCCTAGTTATGTCACTGATAACAATCCAATTTTCCTTGACCTTCCATACCCAAACATTGCATCACAATCTATTCTTCCTGCACATAAAAATTCCACATATCAACCCCTTCTAAATAAAACATTTAATCATCATAAAACCATAATTAATAAATAATTTTAGTTTCACAAAGAATCTGATATGAATTACTATCAAAGAAAAAGCTATATAAATCACAAAAAATCCATGAAGCCTCCTAATTGTAGCTTAACGAAAGTTTACAAGATGGGTTTCAACATGAGAAGCTTTCTACTACAACTCTCAATGAATGTATTATAAGAAAAAAACAAATTCTTCATACTCAAAGCCATGCAGTCAGACATTTATTACAAAAGTATGTTAGTCGGCATTAACTAAAAATAAAATGATTTTTTGTTTGGTTTCTTTTATCAATATGCTTTGTGGAAATGAAATAATCACTAAGAAACCCTAACAATAAAAATAAAGTAAAGATTCAAGAAAGGAAATTCCAATGTATTATTGTGTAATGGTCATGAAGGCACTTATATGAGTGTGACCTGCATATAAATCCATGCCATTGAATTTCCATCCATCCAAAGAGAAAATAAGTAATGTAAGGATTTGAGCAATATAAGTCCAAAGGTTTATGCTATAATGGTAATGGAATTACCATGAGAGCACAACTAAGGAACAAATTCTTGTGACTATAATTATGTGATTCATAACTCTATTGGTCATGTGACACAATTGTGCTATAACAAATACATGATGCATTCATGTGTGACCCAAGTTTAATGTGTCTATGTTGTGATGGAAATGGAAGCACTCATATGAGCACATTTCATGTACAAATTGCTATCATCACAATTAGGTTTCCAATTACTCTAGCAGACATTTGGTACACTTGTAGTATAAAAATTATGGGGTGCATTTAGGTTGAATCAAGTTTAGTAGGTTACAATGTAATTGTAGACAATCAAATAATCCTAATTGATACTACACATCTAATTCTAATTAATTAACATCACTTTCTCCTAAATTTATTTGCACTAACCAATTAATTAAAGAAACTTTATTATTTAGTTAAAATAATTAATTTCTACTATTAATCAAATAATTAACTTTATTAGATTAATTCATCCTCTCTTGACTAATTTCCATCACATTGAATTAA
The DNA here is from genome assembly GCA_007258455.2 of Sequoia sempervirens. Classification (NCBI taxonomy): domain Eukaryota; kingdom Viridiplantae; phylum Streptophyta; class Pinopsida; order Cupressales; family Cupressaceae; genus Sequoia; species Sequoia sempervirens. The sequence goes on from VDFB02376777.1 coordinate 19,963, forward strand.
ATAAATCAATTTATTTAATTAAAACCCTAAATTCCTCTCATTTGATTAAATAAATAAAATTATTTAAATAAAATGTCATAAATCCCCTAACCCTCTTGAATTGATTTAATTCTAAATTAATTAATTGTAATCTTCTCCTAATCTTCATTACCCATTTCTCTAGCTTTTGACTCAACCTTGGTCAACTAAAACCATGATCAACTAACCAACTTGCACATGAAAATCATTTCTTCTAATTAACTAATTAACTAACCTTTTACTTAAATGGCCTCTTACATGCCATATTGTCCCTCTTACATCTCAACCATTTTCATTCAATTCCCTTAAATTCCCTTACAAATCCATCTACCTACCTTAAATTCTTCACATTCTTCAAAATGTGCTCCACACAAATCTCCATGACTTTCAATAGCCTTATGACAAGTGTCACAATGCTATTGGCTCCCATATTAGTCCCACATTCATCAATTTCACCCATTCTTCAACCCTTCACTCCTATAGGTAGAAGTCTTTTCTACTTGAAATGGATCCACAATCACATGCAACCTTACTATAGGAACATTCATCACTCATTTTCATCACATTTTAGCTTGTTTTCATCATCAGTTTACACAAATCTCATACACTTGGAATCATTTACATCTTGGAGCTTATCAAATGGATTGGGAAAGTGATAATCTCCATATCAAAGTGGCACCAATCCCCCTATAGGATGAAGGTTTTTTCTAGTTAGATAGATTTACATGTTTATTTGCTTATGTTACATGCTTTATTTCATGTTTTCTTCTCTATGTTTGATCAAGAATTTCATAGGGAATTGTTGTTTGTCCTTTTTAATATGACTAATATTATTTTTTTGTCTATTGTTAGCTAGTTATAGATCACCATTCACATTTTGGCACTAGAAGGAGGACTTGAAACTTAAAATTTTCACATTTTTAACTAAAAAGCTTGCCTTTTTTTTTGCAGTAAGAAGAAGGCAATGTTTTTTTATGTCTAAAGCAATACATTTTCTTTCAACATGAATTTTTCTTGTAGATTCAACATCACCTCTTCTTTTAGCACCACTTTTGTTGTCCAATGTCATGGTCACTATTCTTTGTCACGTTGCTTTTGCCACAATGTCACCTTTGCATTCTAAGATTTTTGTGATTTTGTAATTTTTGACTAGACTACCACTTTTGTTTCAAAACTACCTTTCCATATACTATGCCACATTTTTGCTCTCATTCTACTATAGAGTGTCACTTTTTCTTTTCATCAAAGCACCACCTATGTCAAAAAAAATTCACCTTTGATTTTTAGCATCACCTTTGTTGTCTAGCATTGCTTTTGTAGATTGGATGGAGAAAGTAAACTTGGAAAATTAAAAGCATATTTTAATGCTCATTGTAATAGCTTAGGAGATCCATTTGTTGCTTTCATTTTTTTTTTCTAGGACCAACTAGCTTTATTTTTGGGTTTGAAATTAATCATTTATCAAATTGGTTAAATTGAACCTACAAACTTACTAGATGATTGCTATGTTGGGTTAAAATTGAACGAGGAAAAATCACACACAATTTATTGTTTAAAATGAATTCACTATTGCTTTGAAGGTTAAAATGAACAAGTGTTTGATTGAGTGATATATTTTTTTATACACTTCAAGTTTGTGTCCTCTCCCCTGTGCTTCGTGTGATCTTAGGTGATGAGAAACACTCAAGTGTAGCTTTTCCCTTTTAATGCAGTTTAAGTATATATCCTCTCCCCTCACACCTTTTGGCGATCTTAGGTAACAAAAAAAATATTGATATTTTTTTGCAAATTTTATTTTCATGTCAAAGTGTTACCTTTAGAGGGATTGCATCCCAACTTGTGAGAGGCAATGACCCAAGCAGTACTTTGATTTCGATCTGCTATATAAATTATTTATTTATAAAAAAACATCAACTAGCTGATGTTGTTGTCCCATACCGACAAGTGCCACCCCTAGTATCCATATGATACATTAAAATCCCTTCTTAGGAAGGGACTGGAAGGCCTCTTAATTGAGCTAATCTTGATGCATTTATGGCACAAGCTTTATCCAAAAATTCTAAGTTAAGAACCACTTGTTGTAGCAACCAAGAACTTTTTTACTTGTTGGTGCAAGAATGGTCGTTCTAAAGTTACCCCACATTCCACTATTCATTGTAGAGATAGAAAAACCCTTCAGATCTTTGGATCTTAGAGGTTTTAGATTTGGTGTGCCCGTTCTGTGTAAGGGGGAGCTAGTGTCACCAAATCTCTAGTTCGATTTGTCTTATTGTTTGGAGAAATCCATGTGGGGACTCAACAACTAGTATCTCTTTAGCCTAGGTTGTGTATTTTTACAAGTCAGTTGAGCACATTGCTTGGTTCCAAAACATTGAAACAAACATTTAACAATCACAAAATTTCAAACCCTTTGAAAAGATTCAATACCTTTGAAGAGTCCAATATTACTACTTGTCACTAAGGATCTCATCTTTGGAGGCTTCTAAATACTTGGGCTCATATCTCGATTCAATCTCTTGAAAGTCAACTGAGGGAGATTATGGTCTTGGATCTTTAACTTTCACATAATAGACCTTGTAGAATGAAAAGGAGCTTACACATAGACAACTAGTTTGAAATTTAAGCAAGACAAGTTGATGTGGAAAAAAAGAATTCATTAATAAAGATAAAATCACAATTGAATCCCACATATGTATTTGTCTTCATGATTTCTCACAAGATCAAATTTCTTGAATGAAGGTCCACATTTTCTCACTTCAAACATAAGCATCATACTCAAAAGTCCATTAAGAGAAACCTTTTGAATCTATACCACAACAAGGACATTTTGGTAAGGAATTTTTATAGACACCTTTCAAGGGATGATCCAAACTTGTATGTCCAATATGAGCCCCTCATTTAAGGTATTGATCTTTTTGGTTTTGTAGTGTTGAAAAATATCATCTACATTTTCACACTTAATTTGGGAGTAATTAGTGATAAATTAGACTTAATGTCACCTTGATCTAGTGTTGTGATGTGTTTTACACATCCACATTAGGTCTAGGGCCTGTTTAAGCTAAATAAACCTAATTTTTTGCTAATTTAATGTTGTAAAGTGTATTTATGAACTGTAGATTTGTGGGTTCCTTTGGACTTCTCTAGCTCTTCTAGGGTTTTTCACCTAAAAGGAGAGAGATAGCGCCCAAAAATGCTAAGGGTTCATTCAAATTATGTTATGTATGGTGTTTTCTAAGCTAAATGAAGTAAATTGAATGCAATTAAGTGATTTAAATGACTAAATATGAATGCAAAGTTAAGATTTAAACTATGTTTGAAAACACGTAATAGGAAAATAATGAACTAAAAGATGAAATAATGTAGAATAGAAAGAAATGAGATGAAACAAAGTGCACCTAGGAAAGATTTGATGAATCTAGAATGTTTTGAATGCTAAGTAAAATTACAAAAAATTCACAATGGGACTCATTCGCCCAGGGTAGCAAATTAGTCCTCCTATTGGTGAAAAAGTGTCAAAAACTCATTTCTGACTATCGGGATCCAGAATCTGACAAAATTCAAAATTTCACTCCTAAGGTGGGACTCATTCGCTAGTGCTGGTGAATCAGTTCTCTCCCAAAATTTTGAAAAATTAGGAGACAGCTCTGTAACACCAGATCTAGAAATCTCTGATTGTTAGGTTGCCAAAGTCAATTTTATAGAAAACAGACAAAAAACCTTCTCCAAGCTTGAAATGTGAATGATTTTACTTGAAGCACCTAGTTTAATTATTTACCAATCTTCAACACCGAAAAGCTTGTTAAATCTACAGACATGCAATAGGGAAAAAATGGTTGAGGGTTAGCAAATAGGGGTTTTCCTTGGTCAAACCCTACTTTTGGTAATCAAACCTTTAATGAAAGAGAGTGATAAACTAATAACATAAAATTTCTATCAACTTACCAAACCCTTGATAATGCAAATCTAAATTAATGTCAATGGATGCTCCAAATTGCTTGAGTAATGCTTCAATTGATGTTGTAAGATATTTGAATGCTTGAATGAATGAGGAGATTGTACAAGAGATGTAAAATGAGGTGAAAATCACTTATTTATACAATCTTGTGCCTTAGTTACCTATTCATACCTAATCATAGGCGGGCATCAAGTGATTTTGAATAAAAACATGAAAGGAAATTTAAAATATTTTTATTTTGGAGCCAAAGGGGACTCATTTGCCACTTATAGCGAATGGGTCCCACCTAGGACCTAAAAATGGGTGTTAGGAATTATCTTGTATTTAATGTTGTTTGTTGGATTTACATTCAAAAATACACTTAATTGAAGCATATGAAGGCATAAAGGGACCAAATAAAGCATGAGAAAGGGATAAATAGTGAAGTTATGCCTAGAAAAGCATGAAATCTTGTGACAAGACTTTATAACACTTCAAAATAGGACTTGATTAGTGATGAAAAGGTGATTTTTAGTTGAATTGTAATGAATATAGTCTAGAAAAATGTAGAAATGTCTTACAATACTTCACAACACCTTCACAAGATGTCATTATTTGAGTTTTAGTACCTAAATATGCATGTTCAAGCCATCTTACAACATAAAATTAGAGTTAAATAGATCAAATTCCATGAAACAAGACATAAAAGGCCATGGAAATGACAAGGGGCCATTTTTCTACGACACATTTAGCCCCCACTTTAGTGAGAGGATGAAATTGGTTCAAACTCACACTAAAGTAGCCATGAGCATCAAGAGGAGGGTTCTAATGTACTTACGTTAGCAATATGGAATGACAATAATCAAAAGGGATGATCAAGCCCTGAGGATGGAGGTCTCATGGAAAACTAAACATAAGAACAAAGGAACACATAAGTGTTGAAATGAATCATATGAAGCTTTGATAGTCAATCCAACTAGTTGTGGATTAGATCTATGCTAATTGTTTGAAAAAGAGAATGTGTAATAAATTTGGGGCAACATAACACATAATGTTCCAATGGGTGAGAAGGCCCAAATGCACTTACTTTGGGCCATGGAGCTTCTAGCTATCCATGAGGTGAGAAATCCCAAAAAGGTTAGATATGTATATGCTAGTTGGTATGCATTCAAAAACACAAAGGTGGCTATGGGGAAAAGTCATGCTGTGAGGTGGGCTTCCTACTGAACAATATTAAAGTTATACCTCCTAATAACTTTAACAAGGTGCCACAAAGAAAAATGTCATGAACAAAAATAAGGTACCACAGTCATGCAAGGTGGCAAAAAAGGTGCAAAATGCAAAAATGTAAAATGTTAAGTGTAAAATATGAAAGATGTTCAAAGGAGTCTTGTTAAGTTCATGCAAGGTCAATCACTTAGGGAAACATTGTGTCTAATGTCTCCAAGAGAGAACCAATCAAAGAATAATATATTAAAAAATAAAGTGATGTAGTGCATCACTTCAAGCCACCAAGAGGAATGTAATATGTTGAGATAGATCACAATTATGAAGGACATCACACCTAATGTCATCCACAAAGTGAAAAAACCATCACATAAATGACAAGGCTACACTAGGAACCAAGAATGCAAATGAATTGATGGTAATGTTTTCCCCCACTTAAAAGGAATTTCTACACATTGTTCTATGAGCAATTACTTTAAAGTAGTGAAGGAAAGAAAAAGAAAAAATAAGAAAAGACATGAGAGCCAACTTGGAAAGCCCTATTCCAAGTTATATGTTTCAAAGTTAGCCTACGTCATGTCAAGGAAAATGAAAAAAAAAGCAGTTTACCCCCAAAAAAGAGTAGACCAAACACATAAGGGATCTATGGATTTGGGGTCAGTATGTTTGTTGTTGCAATGTGTTTATGAAAGAGCTCAGAACTGTCACCATTCCCCAATGCACATAGAATTGGAATAATGACACAAAGAGAGTGAAAACAAAGGAAAAATAAATTAAGTTTTAGGCCAACATGGAAGAGACATTGCAGTCTCGACACCTTACATTGTCCCTAAAAGGAAAATACAAGAGAAAAGAAAGAAAACAAAAAGGTTAAAGAAAATGATAAATCTTTTGCATCAACATGAAGGAGACATTTTGGTCTTGATGCCTTGTGTCATCCCCAAAAGGAAAACACAAAAAAACGAAAACAAAACAAAAGAAAAATGACTATCTGGTCAACATGGAAGAGAGAAGGTGTCTCTATGCTTTATGTCATCCCCAAAAGGAGAACACAAAACAAAAGTGAAAAAGACAAGGATCTTTTGGGTCAAGGGTGAGTGCATGAAGTTGGTCGCACTTTTGTGGCCAAATGGGAAAAAAATGGGGAAACACATAATGCACTCATGTTATAATGCGAGCACGTTATGTGCTTTTAAAAGAAAAGAAAAAAGTGAAATGTGTATCATTTGCTTTTCACTATTTCTCAGCTCTACCCGTGGCCAAAAACCCTCAATTTCGTGCTCGCGTTCTAGGAGGAAGGACTTCTGAAAATTTCATCAAGAACAGGTGGATTTTTTCTGCAAATATGGTGCCATGATGATGAAGAGATGTAGGAGGTAAGTATTGTTTACTATTTGTTTTGAATTTGTTATTTTGAAATTGATTTTGTTTGTTTTAGGTTAGATTTGATTGTTATTTTTAAATTTGTAGGAAATCCTGCAAATCCTCAACAAGAAGAGGAGGTAAATTCTCAACACCAAAATCCTCATCTAAATCAACCTCAACAACAAAATCAACCTCCCCCACCATTCTCTCAATTCCCTCCTGGCACTCAAGAAAATTTGAGTGAAATTGAGAACAATAGAAAACAACTTGAGGATCTTATCAGTAGGTTGAGTGATCCAAATGCTTCAACCACAGAAAGAATGCTTCTAGCAAATTCATTGAAAGACATGTTAAAAAATGTAGATGCAATCACCCAAAAAATATCTAGATGGCAAGATAGGAGGCAGACAGCTAGGGCATATTATGCAGACAAATTATCATATAAACAAGTAAAAGATTTAAAAATTACTAAAGGTGATTTGTGCTCTCTATTCTTGACCCAAAAAAAATCAAATCTTTACCCTCAATGCAAAGAGGGTTCCTATTCATTAATTGCCACCACCAGAGATTAAGACTATTTTTTAGAAAAGATGGTATATGGTCTTTGATTACCCAGATACCCCAACAATTGTGAAGTCCCCAATATTTTCTTAGGAGACTATATAGTGAGTTCGTATTGAACCAAATCCAAAATTATTTTGATATGAGGGAGTTCCAGGGGAGAGGTGGGGGGTCGGCTCAGGATAGGCACAGTGCAGTTGGATCCTATCGCGGCAGGAGATGACCTCTAAGCTAGGCTATCTCATGAGTAATTTTGATGCACAGTGACTGCAGGGAGGTGTGGTTATAGAGACATTATAGGTGATCCTGGCACTGACCCTAGAGTGTCATCCATCACACCCCAGCCCTATTGTACAATGCCATCCAAGGGAGTCTTGGTGGTGGCCTTCGAAGCATGTGTGTCAATCTTGTGGGAGGCTGACTTGTTTATATGACCCTCTGACCTCAAGAGGGTGCTTCATTAGGATCCATATGCTACTCACTTAACATGATCATTAATGCATCTAAAGGATGGAAGGGCAGATGAAATTTTGCGCGTGTATGTGGCATTAACACTTTCGGTAAAATTCAACATGTTCATTGAATTTAATTTATTAAATTTTGATTGAATAGAAAGATTAACTAATTTAGTTTTATTATTTTAATAAAATTACGGGGTCCGCAGTGTAAGAATTTGGATACAGTCATCCACCTACTTATTTTTACAGTACACCTATCGGTGGGGTATGTAAAGTTAGTAAACAATTATAAATTTATTACATGTGTGTTAATAGCATTGTTTTACGAATGGTATTTTAATATGTGATTTTGGATGTTGAACAGCGTACTGTTGGAGGTTTCAAGGAAACACCTCCGAGTGCCAGTAGATTTGATCAAACATTCATGGAGGTAATATAGAATTTAAAGAGAACTTAAGTAATGAATTCTAAGTTTAATAGATTTGTGTAGTTTATATTCATATTGTTGACCTTACGTTGCATTACACAAATCATTCAAAATCAAAGCATTACTTCAAATTCGATAACTAATAATCAGAAATATATCTGTTTAATACTTGTACTCAAAACTTTGTTCATTAGATCTCATACATGAAAAGTCATCACATGGATCGCTATTGTAACCTTTTTGTGATTGAATAATTTGTTGTTTTATTTTCAAATGTTGGTGACAGAAACACCACCAAAAGTTACGAGGGCAATGGATATTAGTGTTTCCTCCACTATACAATCCTTGATGGCTCTAATAGGGGAGGTATGAGGCAAATTACTAAATTTCAATTTACATTCATTATTATAGATGAACTAGTTCTAGTGAAAAATCAAACCATTATTGATTCATAGTTTAATTCCTATGTGGATGGTTTATACAGGGCTTGAGCATGCGAGCATCGACATGCAAATATTTCCATCGAGGAAGTGATCTAGGATAGCGTAAGTGATTATTTTATTTAAATATATTAATTTTATAATGTAATTTCTATATATTAATGTCTACTTCTTATTGTAGGTTGAAACTTCACTAGAAGCTATTACTAGGAGGAGCAACAGGAGCACTCCTCGAGCATAGTAGAAATTGATGACATAATTATCGCCATCGGATCACCTAGCAAAGGGAAAGAAAATTGTATTTGAACCAGAGTATGGAGAGAAATGAATTTTGAATGCACAGAGCCCTTTGTTGTATGCCTACATGGCAATTTTATATATATTTGGTATTGGATATATTTGACATTGAATGCCTATATGGCATTCTCGTAAGCCTATATATGGCTATTTTGTAACTATATTTTATACTTATATCGACATATATTGATGTATGTGTACATGGATATTTGCTTAATACAAATCTTTTTATCGATGGTGTCCATATTTGCAAATTATAAATTCATGGTTCAATAGATATGAGTTACATGTATTCAAGTGTATACTTTACAAATTATGCACATATATTTTTTGACTTACGTGTGAACATCTAAAAGTGTGAAATTTTTTGTGTTTGGAAGTCAAATGTAAGCCAATTTTGCAATTCTCAGTTCTTGCATACTCGATATTATGGACTTATTCCTTCCTAGCACATATTATGAATATTTCTTATTTGGTGCACAAGACATATTCCTCAATTTTAAACCACTCATAGCAAAGAGATTCACAATAAGACTTTAGTATTGGAACACTACTTCATACTTCTCTTGTCTAGACCATAAAGGATTGAAAATTCTTAATTTGATGCAATGATAGTCATGAGATGAGAATTTATATAACCATTCCTATTTTGAAACTTTGCATCTAATATTGCATCAACAAGAACTTAAGAAGTGTTGCATAAGAGTGTTAGGTTTGCTAGGCCTTCTCTTCCCTAAGGGAGGAGAGCGTGTATCTTGAATTTTGAACAAAATTTTAATAAGCAAACATTTTACCTAAAATCTTCAAACCTAGATGACATATTTGGCTAAGTCTATCTTGAAAATTATCAATGTGTTCAAACTCTAAAGGAGATTCTCCCTAAAGAGAAAACTTTATCCCTTTTCCCAAGGAAAGAAATTGCAACAAGTTGCATGTGATTTATCTTATTTCTTTCTCATAGTTCTTGATCAATCATTCATGGCTCAGGATAGTTCCGTTCCAAGGCAAGGACACCCAAAAAATCACTGAGATTCTTCTACAATCTGCAAGAAAAGGGTTTTGGCTCTTTCACAATGTAAATAATTATGTAACACTGTTTTCTTGTTTTCCTTCCACACAGAAAAATGTTCACACTTTTCAGATTGATCAATGATTAATAATGGTTGATTGTAAACACTTGACATTTTTATGTTTTGAACTTTAATTTATAATTTTGTATCTTGACATTCGGAGGTAAGATCCTTATATTTTAATATTTCACCCTATAGAAAGTGGGTGGTGTATTTTGCTATGTTATTTGACCTTAATATGGTGGTGTATTCCCTATGACTTACTTACTGCTGCAAAATATGTATATATTTCTGAGGATTTTATATATTTTGTATGAATAGAACCCAGCAGACCCAACCCCCAAAAATTTCGAAGACAGTAGGCCGAGGGTTCTCAAAATAGATCCCAAACCAAAGCCGAACCCGGTAACTTGGTAAAAATAGACTTTTTGTAGTTTATATTCATAGCGTTGATTACATTTGCATTGCACATCTTTCAAGCGAAAGCATTGCTTCATCATTTTCATAACTAATAACTAGATATTTGATAGATGAAAAAATTTCAATTACAATATAGTTTTTACAAAGTCAACCTAATCGGTTATGCAATTACTTCACATTACATAAAAAATAACTAGGAGCAGCTACCAATTGCATTTGGTTGTCATGGAATTCTATGAGACCACATTTCTTTGAGGCATTTTTTCAAACAATTCACTACCTTGTCTATACTACCACATTTTTCATACATGTCTACCAAAGCATTTTGTCAAATAGTTCAAGTGTTGCCTTGTTGCTGGTTGAAAGCCTAAAACAAGTGCTTTTGAACAAGCTATGGATGCTTGGAAAAAAATCTATGAAACATAATAGTAAAGCAATATCATAGACAAGGCGTTAGACTCTTTGAAAAATTCCTCAAAGAAATGAGGTCTCATGGCTGATGAATGCCATGACAATCAAATGCGCGATTGTCGCGGCATTCATCACCATGAACCTCATTTGTTTGACATTTCAAGAGTTCTTACTGCTGTCTATGCTAACACATTGTTTATACATGTCTATCAAAGCATTTAGCCAAACAATTCATTGCCTTGCTGCTATGGCTAAAAGCCTAAAACAGGTGCTTTCGAACAAGCTATGGATGCTTAGAGAAAATCTATCATAGAATAATAGTAAGCAATAGCATAGACAAGGGAATGAACTATTTGAAAAAAATTCCTCAAAGAAATGTGGTCTCATGGTAGTGGAATGCCATGACAAGCAAATTGTTGTGGGTTGTCATGGCATTCCCATCCTATGTCTACATTCTTTGAGGGCGACCCCTAAGCCGATTCAACCTTATACCTAGCACTACTACGATATATCATACATGTTTACCAAAGCATTTTGTAAACGATTCACTTCCTTGTTGCTATGGCTAAAATCTTAAAATAGATTGGTTCCAAAAAGCTATGGATGCTTGTGGAAAAAATCTATCAAACATACTATTAAGCAATATCATAAGAAAGGCAGCAAACTATTTGAAAAAAAGCCTCAAATAAATGGTCTCAATGGTGATGGAATGCCATGACAACCCATAGCAATTTTCTTGTCATGGCATTTTTCATGCCATCCCATCACCATGAGACCTCATTTCTTTGAGGCATTTTTTCAAAGAGTTCACTACCTTGTCTATGCTAACACATTTTTCATACACGTCTATCAAAGCATTAGCCAAATAGTTCATTGCCTTCCTGTTATGGCTAAAAGCCTAAAACAGATTGCTCAAACAATATGGATGCTTAAAAAATCTATCATAGCATAATACTAAGCGTAGCATAAACAAAGGGAATGAACTATTTGAAAAAATGCCTCAAAGAAATGTGGGTCTCACATGCTGGGAATTAAGAATGCCATGATGGTGCAGGAGCACCCAAGCTCCTTGAGGATCATTTGGAGAGTCAGGAGATGGTAGGGGTCTTGAAGGCCTATAAAACTTTCTAGAGCATCAATTATAGCATTTTGAAGCCTATAATGGCATTTGGCATGGATGAGTGTAACAGGAAGATCAAAAGTCCTCAGGGTCCTAATAAGGACCATAGGACCAAATTGACTTGTAAATGGAACAATGATGTTCTAGAAGTTTAAATAGGTATATGATGTTTTAATTAGGTTAAATAAGGTTGAATGATGATATGTAATAGTTTTGGAAGCTTTATAGTTAATAGGAGTTAATAAATTGCAATGTTGGAAATTCAAATTTTTGAAATCCAACTTGGGGTGGAAAAGTGAGTTTTAGGAGTTTTAATCACAATAATGTAATAAAATCAATTCTAATCAGTTGGGATAGTTGTTGGATGATTCTATAAGCCTAGAGAAAGCATTTTTATGGAGGGTTGGCTGATATTGCAAGTGTTTAATGGAATGCTACAAAAAATCAATAAAAACTTCAATCTTTTTGCATTTTCTTGAGTTTTTTTTATGAATCTCTGATTCCTTTTGGTGTCATGCTCATTTGGATGGTTTAAGAACTTGTATCTACATTAATTTAACCTTTTGAATGACCTAAATACTTTGGGAATCAATTTCTTGTGTTATATTGCTAACTATCCTCAAAAAGTATAGATTTTTCACTAGTTTTGAGAGTCTTCATGAATAAATGATCCATTTCATGGGAGAGTGTGACTGAAAACTTGTGAAATGGATCATATCTAACTTTTATTATATAGATCTAACAATTTATTGTGTAGGAAAGAGTGATTCTTGGGTGTACACCGAGTTTTAGCAAGGAAAAGGGCATGAAAATGGTGCCTAAAGTGTAGCAGCAAGAGATCTACCTTAATAAGGGGTATATTTCTGAGTTGAAGGTATTTAGATATGTTTATTTATTGGTGAAAAGTCCAAGAGAAGGTTGTGGTAGTGTTGGGAAAGCTAATTTTCAAGAGGCCCTAGTTTTGGAGCAATTTATTGAGGGTTTTGTGATTTAGGGTGTTGAGGGTGTCAAAGAAGACTAATACCTTGAAAATATTTGGTTTGGGAACATTTTAAAACACTATTGAAAGTTTCATAGTTAGGGGATAAGTTTAGAGAGGGGTTGCTTTGAAAAAGTGGGCTAATTAGGCCTTAAATTTGAGGAAACAACATATTTTGGTAGGTTTGATCTAGAACAAGTGCCATAAATGATTTGATATGTTGTGTATCATCATGAATCACATCTAAATCAGTCATTATATTGAGGATTCCTTTGGGGAAGTTGAGTGAAAAGTCAAAAAACCATCACTAGAAGCCTAGTTGGGCTAGAAGCCTAGTCAAGGTGCAAAAAGTGAGTTTTGTCTAAGACAGAGGTTTTGGGATTTGAAACCATTCAAGACAAGATTTTCTGAGTTCCTTGAGATCACTCCAAGGGTTTAGGTCCATTAGGAAAGCATCTAAGTTATAAGTGCACTATTGAGGCTTGTCTCCATCAGGGTGCCATTTAAATGGAAATTGTTGTATGGATTTTCTAAGCGGCATTCCATCACCATGAGACTACATTTCTTTGAGGAATTTTCCATTTACATTCATTGCCTTCTCTATGCTAGTACATTTATCATACATGTTTACAAAACATTCTATCAAGCGGTTAAGCTTCCTTGTTGCTAGCAAGGCTAAAGCCTAAAATAGGTGCTTCCAAAATCTATGGATGCTTGGAAAAAATCTATCAAAGCACATACTAATAAGCAATAGCATATGAAAAAGAGAGAAGAAAACTGACTTGAAAAAAGGCCTCAAAAGAAATGTGGTCCTCAATGGTGATGGAATTCCATGACAATCCACAACAATTTGCTTGTCATAGCATTCGTCATGGCATTCCATCACCATGAGACCACATTTCTTTGAGGCTTTTTTTCAAAGAGTTCACTACCTTGTCTATGCTCTTATGAATAGAATTTATTGAAATTCAAGATGCTCTTATAATGCCTACATCATAGGTGGTCATGATAAGGTTAAATTCAAATGAATAACTTGAAATTTCCTCATCAAGCTTCGCATGCACTTTTTTAATGGCTTAAAATCATAATTGAGATTTATCTGCATTTTATGCAAGGGGACACCAATCAATGTTTTCCTGGTTACATACATATACACAAAGTAAAATAAGATGATAGCATTGGCATCAACCAAAATGACGTGGATATAAGTATAAATTAATAAGAACCATTGTGCATATACTTATAAATTAATCCAATGAACCATCTGGGTCTGCTCTACTCTTTATTGTGTTAAGTATTGCCTCATGGTCAGACTCACAGACCTTCCACAAGGTCTTGTTAAAAGGTATACCCCCATATTTTCTCAAATGAACATTGGATGCGATGACAAGGTTTGAGTAATGAAGAATCTTACGATGTGTGTCAAATTCCTCAAACAACCAATGGTTAACACTCTTATGTGGGTACCTTCTCAGCCACATTCCAGTAACAACAACTAAGCTTGTAGGGTATTCAATGTTTTCTCCATATATAATTGGGGCTTCCAATTTCTTTTTTTCCTCAACACAACACACGTAATAGTTTGTACCCTCTTCATTTTCTTCATCTGCAATAACTGCATAAACATGCCCTGCATTTATATGTGTGACATATCTATTGAAATTAGTCAACATTATGAATAGAGTACAAAGTAAGATAACAATATGGAATTTCAAATACTAAGAACTTAGATATATTACCTGGTTGAACTAGATCCAATACATGGTCAAAGTCGACTGATGATTCCATCTGTATAAGTTCCAATGCCATCGGAGGGCAATACGTGTGAAGTGGGCTAAGATAACTTGTCAACCATTTTTCAACCCACTCCCCTAACTCACAATCATTCTAGGCTTGCATTGTACATGAAGAACAAAAGCATGCCATCTTATGTGTATCGATACTCCATGAACCTGTATTTGAGATAAGGAAAGAGTGCAACTCACTCGATCTTGTTAGTGTACAACAATCCTCATATGGTGAAATGTTAGTATCATCCATCAACCAAAAAAATCTATGAACTGAAGACATACCTTCATTACTTGGGCCCATCGAACCATTACACCACTCGACGATTGACCTTGCATCTATCAACTATGCACTATCTTTATACTTTAACTCTTCTCATGCTAATTCTCTTTTCATGCATGCTCCTGCACCATCATGCTCTCCCTTTCCATGTCTGACCTCACAAAAGTTCCACATATAGTGAGATGCATCCTGCACAACCAGTAGAACATACATGTGTTCTTGAACTGTGCTACATAGTTATCTGACCATATTGTATGTCAATCATATGATATGCCCCTATGAGCCAAATTATTGTAGAACATTTGGAAGCAACCTTGCACAAACTCTAGAGAATGTGTGCGATCATCACTAATATAAAAGTGATACTCCCTCAATACCTTCCTTTCATCCTCTATACTTTTAGTTGCATGTATGAATGCTATGTGCACAAATATCAAAACCTGTGTGGAGTTGTAATACTGTGACTGCACCTCATGATGTGGCTGTAGAGTGTAGTTCTCTACAAAGTCAACCACTGATACTATGCTACCAAGTGGAAAGTTGTCCTTGCATAGCTTGAATTGTGTGTCCAGCCATGAGCTCTATGGGTGCATGCCTTGCATG
>VDFB02376780.1:0-18236 GCA_007258455.2 Sequoia sempervirens
TTTATTTATTTATTTTTTACATAGCATTTGACTACTAATATAATTTAATTTTAAATGGTTTTTTTTACAAAAAGCACAGACACCTCAATCCACAAAACAATTAAACAACTAAAAGGAGATACACAAGCATAAACAAAGAGAGTGAAAGACAGATGGGCAACAACCTAGCACAAACAAAGCACAGAAGAAAAATACAAACCACAACAAAAATTGTTAGCCTTACCATTCAACCTATAATTTATAAATTTCCAGCCCCCAAAAAATTGTTGCTATAGATAGTATATATTTTTATTTGTTAAATATTTTTATGTCTTAGTTTTCGTTTTCCCTACATACTATTTGACTAGCAATATAAATGCTTTAACTTAGTGTACACATCATTTTATTGAAATATATTTCTACAAATTCATGTTGGTTTCATTCTAGTTTTGATATTTCCAAAAGTTGAATAAATTGTTTAAAACATCTACTATAATACTCAAGTTTAAAAATTCTCAACTCCTTTAATTTTTTTATTATCTTATATTTTAATTATTAATATAAATAATTTTAATTTTAATAATTTTCTTCTTGAATCAATCTTTTATTATGATTTTTAATTTATTCAATCTTTAATACTTACCTTTTTGATTAATCAAAATAAAAAAAAAAATTATCTCTCCTATGTATCAATGAATTATGGTTAATGTAAGCATGCAAGATCAAAATAATAAAAATAGGGAAAATAGAAATCTAAGTCTAAACTCTAAAAACAAATTACCACATTTTAATTAATTTTTATATTTTAAAATAAATTAAAATTTATGTTATATATTTTAATATTTATGTTTTTATTTGAAATTTAAATAGTCACTTCATGAAAAAATAGTGTTATAAGTAGCATATTGTTTTATTTTTTATAATTTTGCATAACATATTTTCTCTTAATTTTTGTCTCCTATAAGCTCAATATAAATCACGAATTCTAGCTTGTCTATTTTAGTATTTTCCATTCTATTAAATTCAAATATATAAAAGAATTCAATAACAAATTCAAATAAATAATTATATTTTAATATATTATATTATTAATTTTAACAACATATTATAATATATACACTATATAATATATATGTAACATATATAATATCTAATATCTAATTTTAACATCATTATAATATTATAATATATATACAATATATATGTAACATATATACCATCTAAAATATAATTTAATATATTAGAACTAAAGTTATAACAACAAATACAATCCTTAACTTAATCATTTATTCTTCTTACACAAGAGTCCCACCTCATCAATAATTTCATTTCTAACTTCTTAAAACATAACTATTTAATAACTTTTCATAGAACTTCACGCTCTCGCAAATTTGTTTTATTTGTCGTCACTTCTAGTAAATGCTCTTACCTTTTAATAATGAATGTTTTTTGCAAGGGTTGATTTAGTGCTGACATTGATCGGTTTCCTGGCGGAGAATAACGCATCCATGATTGGAATTCAAGGATCGTGGAAATCATGTGGGCACCCAACGTATCCTATCCGGGAGGTTCTCAAGGCTGACCAGCGCCACGACCGCAAACCATCAACAAGTCTCAACCGTTATCGCAACGCGATCACAAACCACGCGCACCGACAACTGGCACGGAGCCCCAAGGCCGATTAGCGCCGGTCCGCTGACCGCCTCCCACAAATATATCAATGATGCCCACCATCCCGTGATCAGGAATTCAAGTATCACAAAATCACGGGTGGGTGCCACGTGTCCTATCCAAGGGATCAAATTTTAGCTATTGCTAACCAACTACCATTTGATCTGAGCCATTTCCTGCCATCCCGTGATGGTGCTTGGGTTAATTGCAAAATCATGGGCGGGCACCACGTGTCTCATCTGATGAAGCCTAAAGAGTAAAGGAAACACTAGCCATCTTTAAATGTATTAAGGGGTGGATTACTAAAGTGTTCTCGAGATGCACATGTTCTAAATCCATAGATATGTTATAATATCACTGGAAAAGTTGTTCGAAGGTTAACGACATGGCTGGCAACTGTGTTAAAGGAAAGAGATCAACGGTGCCCGCTATCCCGCGATCTGCTATTATAGGTATCGCGATATCACAGGCGGGTGCCACATGCCCTTCATAAAGGATGAAATCTGCATGATCAATGATGAGCTGTCTCTTCAAGATTGATAGTGCCCACCATCCCACAATTAGGAATTTTGGGATCACGATGTCGCAAGTGCCTACCATGTGTCTCATGCAATGAACCCTAAGGAGTGAAGAAAGTGTTTGCTAGTTTTAAATGTATTACTGGGCAGATTACTAATGCACTTGTAAGATGCACGTGTTTTATTTCAATGTAGATGTTATGATTTTAAGGAAAAAGTTGTTCGACAGTTAAAGGAAAGGATGACAACCATTTTTGAAGGAGCAGGATTTATGGTAAAAATATCAACGGTGCCCGCCATCCCACGATGATAAATCAAAGGATTGCGATATTGCAGGCAACTGCCACATGGTATTCCTTCGTGGCGTATGACATAGTGGGCCCCTTTATTGCCGTGTTGGCAATTATGTCAGCCTATTTTGAAGATGGCCATCGATGATTTGATCAAACTGAAGGATCAATGGCTCAAATTTAAATATGTATAAAATTATGGTTGGAGCCGTTCATGCGGCCCGCAAGTGAGCTTTAATGGCGGATGAGACATCCACTAGCAGAATTTGATCAACATAAAATCAATTTACTCATCTCATTTGTATCACAAAGCATCCAAGTATTTCATGAAAATAGTTTCAGAGCCAAAGGTGAAATTGTGAGCAGCTACTGCCAGAAATTAGAGTTTGTGCGAAAAAAACTGAGTTAATTTTCTCTGTTTCCTAGTCATTCTGCACCTAAATTTGGGAAAGTGGGGAGGTCTACTATGCTTGTCACTGGGTTCATTAAAATATTTTGTTAGGGCTATTGTTTAATCATAAATTGTGAGGAATTGCAGTATTTTTACTCCATAATTTCCTATCTTTGTTTAGTCATAGTCACTTCAAGTGTAACATTGTAGTGAGGCCCTAGTTTGTCTAAAATGGCGCCAACCAAGCAGCACTCTGGCCACATTGAGTATTTGAAAATAAACTTGTATGATGATTTCCTAGATCAATTTCCATTATCAGCAAATGATAGAAGGAAAGGTTTGGTGTTGATGTGAGGGAAAATCCTAGGGGAGGGGTTGGTGTGTAATAATTCTAACATCGTTGATGCTAGGGTTCCACTTAGGCTTACAAATGTTCAGATTATGGTATGGACAGAGGAATTTTCCTCCTCCTTTTCAAATGGATGGAGGTACGACATGGGAAAGTTGGTTGTTCCAAATGTGTTCCCTGATGTGGACTTACTTAGAGTAGTGGCCATAAGATATGACCCTATCACACAGGTAATTAGAGATAATGATGGAGGGGTTCTATTGGAAATTAACAGAGATGTTATCCAATAGACTTTTGATTTGAGTGAGCCAAGTGATGACTTGGTTACTATTAATCTTCAAGAAATGAAGGAGTATACAAAATTGAAATCTCTTGTTAGGGTTAAGCTGCTTCCACCTCATCTGGTTAAGGCAGGGGATTCACAATTTCACATCAGCCCTAGTGACCAGGAACCCTTCAGATTAAATTATTTTGGAAAGCCTTTCCTGGCTACTTTCTATTCACTATGTCAGATTTTGGGTTTCAGCCCTGGTGCAGTAATGTTGATTGCATACATGTTCATGGGGGTGCAAATACAACACCCTAACTTCTCTGTAACATATGACTTCACTTCTTTTTTGGTGGAGAGGATACATGAAGGACTATCAAAACTACATAATGGTGATACTAGTACTCAATTCTTTTGGTATTCCATTTTGATGCATATGTTCTTGTTTAGAAATGCTGATTTCTTTGCTGAGAATATGAACTTAAGACAATCAGTTAATGGAGAAAGATTTTTAGTACATATATGGGCTATAGATTTGTCTTGTAAGAAGGAAAGCACCAGTTATATGCAATTTGATAATTATTTTGCTGTAAGATTGAGGGCTAGATTGATGGTAAATGTACCTAGGATCCCTCAGGAACTACATGATTTCCTTTGGCCGAAGGAGAGGAAACCAGAATTAAGTGTTTTACATAACTGGGGTGACATTATCCCATATCTAGTTAGCACTGTCCTGAGAATATATAGATTTCAAGGAACCCCTCACATACTGCCATACAATGTGCCACCAAGACTAGGGTTTGCAGAAGTTATATGGCAGATGGGGTGTATTCATGAAGATAACCTAACTGGAAGGGGAAGGGAAAATTATTCCCTGATTATATAGTAATGTCTGAATTTATATTTTCAAAGGGAGGTTGGACACATTTTGACAAATTCTTTGTTGATTACCATATGAGATTTGGTCCAAGGCGACAACATGATTCTGAAGGTTTCTTTGTTCTTTTCAGACAAATAATAAAAGGTCACAAATTTGCACATGAGTTCAATTTCCCTGAGGACCTAATCAGGAATGAATTTGATTTAAATAGATAGGAATTGAACAAGGAAAAGTGGATATCTTATAGCAAGCTACTAGATATTATGCATGAAATGGATCTGATGTATGATCCATTGATGGAATTCACTCCATACTAGAAGAGAATTAAATTTTTAATGAAGAATTTCAAGGAGATAATAGACACCTTGACAACCAAAAAGATAAATTTAAGGCTAAGTCTAGATATGCAAGGATAATGTGATATGCTAATTGAAACAAGGCCAGTATGTCAGCCTATAGAAAGGCGGACCATCTATAGGAGGAAAAGGGATATTAGCAGTGCTGAGGAAGAAGTAGATAGAAAAGGAAAAAAAATAATGAAGGTACCTTCATGACCAGGCCCAAAATTCAAAGTACTTGGGGCTGTCAAAATCATTGAATTAAAATCTTCACCACAGCATAGTCCCCCATCACCACCACTTGAGCCAAGCCCTAAGAGGCAAAGAACTAATCATGTACCTAAGGATCTCACAAATGAAATTATTATTACTGATCAAGACATGCAGGTTGGTATGTCGTCCCCTCCTAGGTCAGCAGAATTGGTTCTATCTGATTTGGATATGAAGGGTAAAAGTGTGCAAGATGCAAGAATGGAGGCTTGCAAGGAGTTCTTAGATGACAATGCATTTGTAAAGACTCCTGTATTCCTGCAATTGGCATGGAGGATGAAATTTGAGGAATATCAAAATAAATGCAAGGAGAGAAGAGAACTAAGACCTGACAGGTCAAATCAGGAGAATGATGAAGAAGTGAAAGTTGAACTAATGGAAGAGTTCAAAAACATCATTCCTGAAGAAGGAAGATAACTAGTGAATCAGGCTGGTGTTTTGATTTTTCCTGAATGAGACATCACAGATGTAGTGGCTTTCAGTGCCATTATGAAGTCTAAGAATCCTTTTTCAGGATTCTAAAAAAGAAGTTAAGGCAACATTACAAAATTTTGCCTTCAATGAAGAATATGAGACCTTAGTAATTTGGGCATTGGCTCCACAAGGAAGAAAGCCGGACATTGTTGATATTAATCCAAATTTCAAAGGAAGATTAATAATAAAGAGGGATTTAGAGACTACAACAACCAAAGCCACTAGTTGAACTGTGAATGTGGCCAAGTTGGCCCAAAAGACCGTTGAAAGGGAGGAGGCTGAAAAAAATAGCCTAATGGAGAAGTATAACATTTTAATTAAAAAATATAGTAAAATGAAATAGAGGAATGTTGAGCTGCAAAATGAAGTAGAAAGGTTCAAGTATAGACATACTAGGGAAACATCCAATGCTCCACGAACCAGCACATCACATCCCACAGCAGGGTCAATGCCTCCTGCTTCTCCAAATGTTTCTACACTAGGGTTTCCCATTCAAAATCCTACTCTTACCCCTCCTCTAGAACAAGTCAATGAACAAACAGAGTGCTCTGTTGATCCAACAAAGAGGCAGCTCATGCAGGAAATTGATCAATTACAACCATCACTAAGGGTAAAAGAGGAGGGTTTTCTTTCAAAAGAAAAAGAAATTGTTACTCTTATTTTGGAGTATTTAAATGAAAAGGTGGATAATAAACTACCATCTATATATTCTTTGTATTCTTTGCTATCTGAATCAATAAATAATATTGATAGGGATAAGGGGATAGTGATTCCAATAATTCAAAATTAGATCCCTAAGGAAAATAATCTAGATGTTATGACTAAAACCTCAAGGTTTGATGCAAATAATAGGCCCCAATCATTGAAGCATACTTATATATTAGTTAAACCATTGAAAAGTTTTCAGACCTTACCAGATGATCTAAGTAGGAAGATTAGGGAGTTGGTAAAGAACTTCAATGATTGGGGTAACACACTGTTACCTGATATAACTGATGAGCAGGGGGAAATTAGAACACTCCAACAATGGTAGGACCAAGCAAGTAGAGTCATCAATAATCAAATTAAAAAAAATTGTGATGACTCAGATTATGATTTGTTGGTAAATTGTATGGATAAGATTATTGGTACCGGCTCATTTTTGGAATCTTTTAAAAGAGATGCTAATCAGGTAGCGGTAAAGTATTTGCTTTATAGTACAAAGGTAAAAGAGATGATTGATTTTGACTAGCCAACTAACGAAGAATAATAGAGGTGGGTGGCTAAGTATTTGAATGATGATGAGTAAAAAGAGTGGGCTACCAATAGGTGGCAAATCAGATGTTGCGGTTACAACATTTCCAGTTTTGTATGGATGACTTTCTTGGCATGGGTTTCATGTGGTTTTTTGTTATTGCATCAACCTTCCTCCACCGACATGATGAATGAGAATATGCTCCAGGATGATTGCTGTTGTAACTATTTTTGAATAAGAATATTTTTCAAGGTGGTGGCTATTGTAAAAAAATTTGGAATATCACCAGGTGCTCCAATTGACTGGTGATAGGTGTACTTTCTAGCCCAGTGCTTGTTTGCTCCATTTTCTATAAGAGAGATTTCAAGGCTAGAAGTATGGGTTAGCAAGTTAGATAACTTTTATCGAGTCTAGGTGAAGTTGCAAAGTGAATTGTAAAGTCTGATGGTTTTAGAGAAATGCAATTTAGGTTTTGAGTCATTATGTAACAGGTTTTCAGTTCATAGAGATTTAATGTTGTATAACAGAACTAGCATTTGAGTTGAAATAAAAATTTGAGCTCATGTCTCTCCATTGTACATGCATATTTGAACTTTGAATGAAATAACTAAGGGTTGTTTTATCCATCTCACTGTTGTGGTGTGTATGATTCTATTTTAGCTTTAATTCAAGGAATTAATCAAAATTATTGAATGGGATTATAGCCGGATATGTGCTGTATAAGGATTTGATAAGTAGTCCTAGGTTAGAATGCACACTAATGAAATTACAATGCAATATTGCCAAGGATCTTATATGTGATGTATTAAATCTGTTATAAACTTGTAGATGCTTATGAATTTGACTCCTACAATGGATATATGGCACTGATCTAAGTTGTAATTATTCGTGTAGTTCAGTATTTGTTTGTCTTTGCCTAGAGCTTGCTACAAATTGCAAATCATTGACTATCTTATACAATGGATTGTGTTTAGTTATCTCACGCTTCTAGATAGTTGATATTGTCTATGAACAACCAATTCTAGTTGATATTATCTTATATTGTGTTGGAGATATTAAGTGAGATCATCACTATTGTTAATGTTGTTTATAATAATGGTGCGTAGATTGTAAACACATTAAGGATCACTCTCCAGCTTTTGCGGTGAGCCTCATGTATGAGGTGCTTTGAAGTCCTCTTCAGCTGGTCTAGGTCCTTTGAGTTGCTCTCGACGGAATTGGCAATTCCATAGGTATATTAGAAGACAAACCTGGTTACATTGTAAAAAGAACCAACATACATGTCAACCACTGAACAACCACCTCTACAACCGACTTTTTAATCTTTTATGATCACATGAAACATAAAACACACTAATTTCAAGGTTGTTAACATCACTATTGAAATGTTTTAATTTTTTGACCTTTCAAACATTAAAAAGTACATCACTAAATTAATTATGTAATGACATAAAAATTAAAAACATCATGAATTAATTATGTAACCACATAAGTCAAAAATAATTATATCAAGAAATTAATATCAAATAGATAATATAATGAAGTAACTTATACATTTCTAAATGTCACAT
Organism: Sequoia sempervirens; assembly: GCA_007258455.2. Taxonomy (NCBI): domain Eukaryota; kingdom Viridiplantae; phylum Streptophyta; class Pinopsida; order Cupressales; family Cupressaceae; genus Sequoia; species Sequoia sempervirens. The sequence continues at coordinate 8,234 of VDFB02376780.1, forward strand.
CTTCTTCTTCATCCAACTTCGTCTATATCATCCGGATCTAGATTTTACATTGCAAGGACGTCATCATCATCATCATCAATATCAACTTTGATAATGTCATCATCCACAATGCATGTCATCTTCATGAACATTAACTCCTACATATCACCACCTAGTTCTCTTCGACATTCACGTGACACCACCAACCATCGATCCCGCATCATCATCTACACTACCTTCTAGTTCTTCAAGATCTTCTTCTTCCAATCGCATTATACTTACCGCCTTCGCCTTGGATCATGTCTAACAACAAATGACCAACCCGGTTTACCTAGAACCTATGAGTAAAATACCTTCTCACATTGGCTTGAAAGAACATAGGGCTCATTTCCAGCTCACTTTATCAACCTTGTATTAACCATGGTAAATCCATTATCATGTTCAATAACATTTCTCTCAGGATCATTTTCATTCAATCGTAGCCTATACCATAGGATGACGAACATAATTAATCTGAAGGACTTAAAGTCACACTCAAGTATATCATCCAAAATCCTATAGTATCGATTTTCTAAGACTTCTAGATGTATGTCGCTTCTAGATGAAACATTAGTCACCTAAAAGACTGCAGTTATACCATAATCACAAGTTTTCTTCATGTCATCCAACATTTGATTTGAATTTATTAACCATTGCACCACATAGCCTTGTGGTGTTTCCACTGCAATATGTCAAACATGTAAAAATTATCAGTAATATCATCATTGATAAACATATTTATTCTGGTCAATGTGTATGCAAAGAAAATAATCTCAAGATATATACATCAATATACTTGAAAATAATTAAATAATATGGGTGATTAATATATTTATACGTACTTGTTTATCTCTTAAACCATATGCTAAATCAATTTCCCTTTGTGTAACATTGAAATCTCCATTACGATGAGCTTCTTTAACCAATGAAGCCACACCTTCCCATGTTAATGTGCGACCAAATTGTTGACATTGTTCAATCCATACCATCATCCAATCAAGATTGTTCATGACGTACAAATGTAGTGCATCCCACTCTCAACCAACTGTACCAAAATAAATTGAAATTCACAAATGAGGTATAATTAGTTAAATACCACAGTACACAACCTTAATTTATAATTAATGTATATTGAAGATTAAAAATTAAATAAGTATAATATACATAAAAACCATAAGTAAAATGCATTCCAATTAATCTCCATGACCATCTTATAATTACCTCTCATTTTCCTCAATCTACCTTTCCCTAATAGGTACTCACCTTCGAAATTGTTAATGGAGTTGGGATCCCAAATGCGATCTAAATGGATTTTTGCTACAAACTTAGGAAGATATTCACTAATGTACACCATGGTCTGGTATACCATATATCCTTCCACCATATAACCCTTAGGATGTGCTCTTTGACTAACCAAAGCCTTCAAAAATTTTAAGTTCCTCTCAACCATCCACATTGACCTTGTGTGAACAGGTCCACACAATTCAATCTTCTCAACTTGGTGTATGAGGTAGTGTTCTTGTGCATTGAAAAATGTTGAAGGTAGACACTTTTTCATTTCACACATTAGACAAGGAATTTTTCTCTTCCAATAATTTATATCTTCTTATGGATTTCTTTAGATGACAGCCATCTACAAGTGATTCAAGGCACAAATATATTAACGAGATTTAACAAAAATATACAATATATTACATAACAAGTAAAACAATGGCAATTATAAGATCTATACAACGAATTGAAAAAATATTGCTACTTACCTAATGTATTTTCGAAGATCATATATAACTTGCTCACATTGTTTTCAAAGTTGTTTGGGAGAGATAGAGGTAGAACGCATTTCACAACAATTATAAAATGATCTTTTCATTATTTTTCCAAAAGTAGTAAATACAATACACTAAAAAGTACATGCATTATACAAGTGTATATAATATACCAGAATAATTACCTTAATGAAGGTATGCTAATCATGTGTTTTCATCCCTGACCCAAATTCACCTTTCTTTGTTATTATATTGTTTATGTTCACAGCAAGTCCTGTGGGAAATAAAAAATTTTGTATGACTTTTATAGTACGGCCATAATTAATAAACTGCTGAAGGGCACTTATATTAATTTGTCTCCATCACTATTCAATTCAATGACATTTTTCATTGCATGATTGGTTTCCTAAATGTCACTACAAATTTTTTTCTAATTTTTCTTTCATTAATTCCTTCCATCCAATATTTTCCATAACGTTTCTGTTATATTCTTTCCAATATGCATTGTATCAAACAAATGCACAATTTGTAGCTTCTCATAGTAGGGCAACCTACTAAATTGTCTGGGATAACTTTTAAGTCCCTGTGGAAGCCGGCCATTAATGCCTTGACGACCTTCATGAAGCATATAAGTTAAACAAATTAACAACGACAATCATTGTCAATTATAACATGAGTAAACACAACACAATATAAAAATATAAATTCAAAACATATCATTTATGATAGATAAACAATTTGATTCGATGTATAACCTTGACGACACTTATTATATTCCAACTTCCATAGGTGAGGTGACATTCTCATGGTTTTGATAGTCTCCTTTTCCCATTGAAAAGATATTTTTAGTAGTCTGACACTTATGATTTCTATGGAGGAAGTGCCTATACTATCAAACACTTATTTTTCTAAACTTGTTGAACAATGAGATTTCATCTTTGGACCACAAATTAGACATGCAAATTTTCCTTTGTTTGAAGACCCGAAGATGATATATATAATTGGATTAAAATATGTCAATTTTTATAATTATATATAAATGAATAATAGATTATTTTAAAAATATGCATGATATCTACTTCATAAAATTAAATATTGATAAAGTGCAGTCAAACGTTATAACATACTAGCAAAATGTGTTAGCCCTGGGGCATCATGAATTGTCCATACAAGCATTGCATGGAATTGAAATTGTCTTTGTCCTATTGGTCTAGAGACGCCATACATAGTGATGCCATTCCATAACTTTAGTAACTCGTCGATAAGAGGCTCGATATATACATTTATATCTTTAACTTGGTACTTACCTAGTTGAATGAACATAAACATTACATAATTATTATAACCATTTTAATGTAATATATATAAATTAATGTACATGACTATTGAATGAAAAAATATAAGTCATTATACAACAAATAAGACAAATGAGATGCTACTACTGCTAAAGAAAGTTAATGTAAAAAAACCTGGAACAATCATCGACAACATTATGTGCTCCCTCTTTATTGACATCCATTGAGGAATGTTATTATTGATAACAAAAATAGGGCCACATTGAGTAAATAGATCTCAGCTCTCCAAATGGATTGACACCATCCACTCCCAATGAAAGCCTGAGATTACGAGGTTCTTCTTTAAAGTGTGGCCATTTTTCCTCCATGTCCCTAAATGCAGAACCATCCATAGGCATTTGAAGAATGTCATCTCCACTTCTATTCCATGCATGGTAATCCATAAATTGCGCTAAGCTTTTGCACCTAAATAATCATTGCATACGTGGAATAATGGGAATATAACAAAGAACCTTGCGAGGCACTTTTTTTGTTAGTTGATCTATTCGATATCTACTAATATGACATTTCAGGCATTCTGTTGCAAATTCTTGTTGTTTATGATATATAATATGATCATTGGGACATGCATCTATTGCTTGATACTTCATTCCAATATCTTTCATAATGGCACATAAATCTCGGTATGAGCGAGGTAAAATATTTGATGGTGGTAACAAAAGTTCACCAATCAATTTACAACAAGAAATAATTTATTCATATAAAGAATATTAATGGTACATATTTCATCTTTTATTTACTAGTGATGAACTAACAACAATTACAATAGATGAAAAAAGATGACATATATGACATACCTTAACATCTATGAGATTACTATGTTTGATAAACCATTCATAACCTTCAAGTTCAACAGAAACAATACAACAGAGAGAAGAGTTGTTTGGGAGCCTTCATAAAGGGGCTCGTATGCCTTCTCAAGTATAGATAAATCATGAACATCGTCAAAGTCATCTTGATCATCATGATCAGCTCTGCCACTAAATGTGTCATGGATCAATGTATTCGTACCATCATCTTCAACTATGTTTTCTACCGCATGATCATCTTCTTCCATAAGATCATTAACTTCATCTTCGATATTCACAGCTCCATGTTCGTAAAAGCAAGTGACCCATTCCTAAGGAGCAACAAGTCAGAATCATCATTGCTAATGTCAATACGGATTTATCCTTTTAGTTAAAGATGCAATGTGTCACTTCTTATGACAAGCTTATCCCTAGGGCCCTCAAAATTGAAAGAGCCCTAATAAAAAATAATAGAAGCATTGGTAAGAGCATGATTAGGGTACAAACCCTAGGCCTCCGTAGAAACATAAACAATAACTATAGCGGATTAGTGAGGTTCCAATACCATAAAGATTGAGACAATGTAGGTAATATCAAAATCTTGCAATTCAAAAGATTGTAGCCAATAACAAGCATCACCATGTAGCTTAGTGATATTTGTAAATGCAATCTACAAAGAAGAAGAATGACAACAAAAAAGAGGCTTGAAGTAATGACAACATAATAAAGCTCTAAACCTTGCATAGTAAAGTGGAGATTCTAATGCTGAGTTTCCCTACCCCTGTTGACCTTTTTAAGGGTTTTTCAAAATGCTTTTGTAGTGTTAGACAAGGAAAAATGCAATCAGGAATGACTGTCCAAATGAAGTAACAAAGGTAATCATAGGTTCACTGTTTCTTCTAGCCACAATGTATAATGGAGGTAGTGGGTTACATTGCTCATAATGTTTTGAGACTCATCAAAGATGGGAGAATAGTGAATAATACCTTGTGGATTGGAAGTAGGCCAATAAGGTTGAAGATCTTAAGAACTACAATACAATGGTGAAACAATGAGTCCCCCCGAGGGGGTGAGGGCAGCCTATAAGGCATAGTTTGATTTTATAGAAGGATGATTATGAAAGGAATCTCAAGTGATAGTGAGTAAGATATTTGAGATTGCATCTAAGGGTGCACACCTACCTTAAAGGAAGTTAGCAAGCAAGAATGTGCACAAAATCAAATCCTCATACACAACAAACAATTCACAATGTTATCTTTATAATGCCTTGAGTTTGAAGACAAAATTCATTGTATCTCATGATGAAAGTAGTGAACTTAATGGTCAATCACTGGAAACCATGATTTTAAAGCATGCTATTGTGCTTATGGAGGCAACATTTTAAGCAAGGCGGCGAGTGGTGGTTTGGAACAATGGCAGGTATGAAGGACTTGCCTTATATGCATACTATGTGTCTAGCTTTAAGACAACGTTTTAAGAGATTGAAGGTGATGGAACCCAAGAGTTAACATGAAAAGGATTAAAGCAAAGATCTAGATCTATTTAAAAGCCAATTTCACATGAAGATATTAAAGATGTCACATGCAAAACCTCCCTAGTAGTCGAGTAATGAATACAAGGCCAAAGAGGATAGTGTGTTAGCGCATTTAGAGATCTCCACATTATCTAATTACGGTGGAATACATCATTTTATTTATTTTTAATTAAAATAAATCATTCTAAACCCTATATAGGATACATTGATACTTCAAAAGTCAAGGAATTCTGAGATTATGCAAATATATGTCAAGTAACATTCATAAGGTTTAGAAAATATTGATCACTCTCTAGAATAGCCCATTAAACATGGGTTGTGCTTGAATGCACTACATAATTGATATAACACAACCACTGCATATCAACCAGAGTTATAGGCTCTTTATTGCAGCAAGAGGTAATCACTCTTCGATCATGCTATAATTACATCTTAACCTGTTAAACTTGAGACAACCTGAATGCACCCAATGATGATTGACACCTAAATTATACAACCTGAATTAACTACATTATATGAGTGCCTCCATTTCTATCACAACATAGCCACATTAAACTTGGGTCACACATGAATCCATCTTGTATTTGTTATAGCACAACTATCCCCACATGACCAATAGAGTTATCGATCACATAATTATAGTCACAAGAATTTGTTCCTTGGTTGTGATCTTTTATGATGATTCCAATACAACCAACTGACATGAAATTCTCAAAACCCTTAACCTCTAAAAATGAAATCTGATGAGATGTTGCTTTAAAATATGATTTTCAAACCTGGAACTACAAATCTAACTTCACAACTAAATTCTACAAAAAGACAATGACTACCCTCAACCTGGTGATATCTTGAATTTTTGATGATTTTTCCCAAGAAAATTGTCCTTAGTTCTCCACAAATTGTCTCAAGTAGAGCAAAACACTGTCACAATAAATCAAGTGTGAACTCACTTTTCTTTATGTCGGCCACAATTTGATTTTTTTCTATTTTTCATGTTTGTCAAAAATTCGACGAAAATGATAGCCGACATTTCGACGAACCCCAGGTTCATCGAAATTTCGACCAACATTGGGGATAAACTTTCAAAAAATTGAAAATTACACATTAAATTTTACAACCACCCAACGAACATCAAATTTTACATATTTCGTCAAACAGTTTTGTTAGATTTTGTATTCAAATGTAGTAGTGGTATCAATACAAAAGAAATACAAATCACGATCTAGAGCACATTCTAAACACTTGCACAACACACTTTTCTTTATTTATCAAATTTTATCACTTGGAAATTAAGAACCAAAGACATCAACTCAACTTATTACTTCGTTCCAACTCATATCTAGATACTACAACAAAAACATAGCTCCATGTACTCACAACACTTCCTCAATATCTCAACTACACATGCACAACCTGCAACAACTTATTTTCCTCTTCTTCTCAATTTTTTGAATATCCTCGACATTTTCCTTATACAACAACACAATTGACATCAATGACAACACCATTCAGTAGACATCCTATTGACATTAATGACAACACCTTCATACTTGCAACAATATATACCTAATTTCATTAAAAAGATGCATATTTTACTTTAGGCATATTTCATTCAAATCAACATATTGGGGGCTAGAGAACTCCATTTTCGATGTCGTTTGTTTTGTTGGATTCATAATTCTTCTCTCGATCTAATCTATTGTCTATCACTATATGGTATTATACTTGGAAATACCCTATGATAAGATTTAAGAAATTCTATGTGGTTTCATGGCTACCTTGATTCCACCTCCATAAGCAAGCAGAATCAAAGGGGCATACATCTACCCTTGAACTTGATTCTCTATAAAAGTTTGATAAGAGGATTTTTTAGTGACTAACGAACCTGTGTTGCAGGATGCGGTTCCTAGCATTGTGGTTTTGCAGATAACTATAGTGGGGGCTTTATTCTCCCTAATGAATCCATGTGAGTATCCTTTTATAAATTTTATTTGAATTCATTTTTCTTGCACGTGTATGTAGTGTCATATGGCCACAAAAGTGGGGGCTAAATGTAGTGTAGAAAATTGTACCCCTTTCTAGGAGAAAGTACAATTTTATACTTTTTTGGACCTATTTTAGTGACCTTTTCAATTATCCATTTTAAAAACCTTATTAATAGGCCCCTAATACCCTTTATTATGTATCCCAAGGCCTATTTTATTTATTTCCCGACACCACAACCCACATTGAATAAATGTTATTGATTAAATTAATGCCCCAACATTTATGGAGTCCTGAAGTTTTAGGTTAGGACCCATTTGCCCATGGGCGAATGGGTCCTCATTAATTGCCTTAAACTCAACTTTAAACATGTTTTTGGTGGCATTTCAAGGTCTCAAATTCAAATTTCAAATGTTAGCTTTCAGGATCTGATAATTGGAAAATTACAGAGGAAGCCTATAAAGCTAAGATTCACATTCATTTTACACTAGCAAGGAAGAGAAATTCACATGAGATCACGAGTATTCATATTCAAGAGCAAGGAGAAGTTATTCAAGCATTCAAAAGTGAAGTCTTGCAGTAGCATTTTAGTTGTTTTTTGCAGGTCTTCAAGCTCATTTTGATTTCAAGATCAAGCATTGTCAAAGGATTGATTGTAGATGCCTATAGAGAATCGTGATGGATTCTAGGTTTTGGGAGATGCACTAGACATTCAACCAATCCTAATGACTTGTTTCCTAAGTGGTTCCATCTTCTATTATCATTCTACTTTCTGCCTAAAGGTAGGTATAATCAGTTTTGTGACTTATTAGGGTGATTTGAGATCTCCAAAAGTAGATCTTCATCATTGTTCATGTTCATTTTAGGGATCCTATTCTGACACACTTGAGTAGGGCTTCTTTGCATTATTAGTTTCCTAATCTTAGACCAACTTAAAGTTAGGGATTGCACACACATTTTATGTTTCAGTTCTATGTTTTTCATCAAGGTTTGACTAAAGCAAACCCCTATCCACTAACAAACAACAATTTTGTTTGTAAATTTTTCACAGATTCGAATCTAGGAGCGAAGGTTTGGTGTTACAAGGAAGAATTACAAGTTTCAAACTCAAATCTCATATTCAAAGTTTTCCAAAAAAAGTCTACCAAGACCTATTTGCCCTAGGGCGAATGAGTCTTTGTTAGGGTTGTAGAAATAGTAACTTGTGACAAGTGCACAACATTTATTCCTCTCATATTTACAAAAAACTTTATTGGTTCGTTTAGTTTTATGCTTAATCTACTAGATCCAAGTGATAGATTGCATTTTGGAGTTGATTTTCTATTTTTAATCTTTCTCCCCAAAGTGTTGTTTGGCCTAGACCCTTGTCAGACAAAAAGGAAATCTGAAGATTCCTCCATAGAATTGATTCTCCTAAGGGTAGTTAGTCAATTCTTTGTGGGGATCTCATTTCCTAATGAAATTAGAGAAGTAGGACCCCTTTTCCCTCTTTGGATCCACTTTTCCTTTTTGGGAAACCTTAGGTACCCCCTATTTTTCTATGTTTCAATAGTTATATGCACTATCCAAATAACCTTGATGTTTACCCAGTCACTACCACTGGAGCTTAAACCAAGTGCCAAGAATTTAACATTTTCATAAATAAAAAGGTATTTAAATCAACTATTCCATCATCACTAAGTGTGTTGAGATCAAGTGTGACCTCTACTTTTGCTTCCATATAATCTTTGCTAAAAAAGAATTAGTAATATATGTAGCCATACAACCCGAGGAAACATGTTATGAACTCTCACTCTATAGCCCACCTTCAACAGTCCTTATAAATCTTCTAGAGAACACTTCAATTCCAAAGAAATGGGAACCACTTATAGTGAGGTCACTTGATTTGACTTTGTTATATTGTTTATGAATTTTTCCACTATTTTCTAATCTAAGATGACTGAAGTGCACTAATTTTGAAGATAGTGCTACATAGGCTATCTTCATAGTTTTTATTTTTGTCATCCTTCGTTCATAGATACTTCTTCAAGATTGCATATTTTTTATCTAGTTGTGTTTAGTTTAGAGCACAAGAAGAAATGGAGAGTTACATTCGTTTCACATTCGGTGTTTTAGGTTATTTTCTCTATATTGGCTCTTCAAATTCAATATTGCTTAAGCTTCAATGTTTATGAATGAGATGTAGTTGTGATTTGTTAACAAAATGGCTGATTTTTTTCACAGGAAATACCATATCCATGCTTCTATATATAGTTCCAATATAAGTCACTAGCATAAATCTTTTCTTTCTAATTATATTAAGCATTAGAATTTGAAGATTTTGTAGCTAGTTCTATTTGGGCTAATGTTGTTTAAGATGACATTATGAGGTTTAGAAGAGTGTTGAGAAAAAATTCAACAAAAGACTTCTCAGGCATGCCATATGTGCTAGTTTTACTCAATTGTATGTTCTACACATTGTATGGGACACCATTGATAAGTGTTAGGTTTGAGAACATACTTGTCTCCACAGTTAATGGAGTAGGAGTCATTCTAGAGTGTTGTTATATCTTTGTCTAT
>VDFB02376782.1:0-63767 GCA_007258455.2 Sequoia sempervirens
TATCGATTGCTTTCCCTACTCCTTTTGAGTAGCTAGCAATGTATTCTTTGCTCAAAACACACTTGCCTCCTTTTGTGTCTACTGTTACCTTCTAGAGCCATTCTCCCTTCTCAGTGAGGGTTTCTAGGTTGTTCATAAATATGAACTCAATGTTTATATCCACTAATATTTTGGTTGTGCCTGATTTTCCCAGAAAAAATCTTCTTCAAAGCCAATAAAAGTTCCTAGGGCTTCGCCGATTTTCCTTAAAGTTTCTTCACTCCAATATTTCGGGGGTAAGTTTTCTAGAGTTATCCAATGTGGGAAGTATTTTTTCTTGTGTTGCCTAAGGTTAAAATTAGGCTCCCAATCTAGCTTGTAAAAATAAAAACCCTTAAAAAATAGAGGTTCCCCGTATAATATTTTTCTTTGATCCCCCAATCTTCACACTCTAACAAAAGAAAACTTTTAGTTAGGGATTTGGCTCTTACCCGCCCTCATAACAATTGATTAACCAGTCTATGATTTCCTAGTTTGGCACATCACTTCTGGTCCACTTGCTGAACATGTTGCTATCCTTCAGGTAATCCCACCAAGGTTGCAAGTAGTTGGTTGAAATCACCATTATTTTGCTTCTTCGGTCTAGTGGGGTGTAGGGATTTCCATTTTGGGGATTCGCCTTCGGAACCCATGCTTTAATTTCCTATTTAGGGCCTTCTCTTCTGTTATTCCTCCCAAATTTGGCATAGATCTAGTTTTTCCATGGGTCCCATGCAAAGTCACTCCTGCCCTTCATACAAAATGGAGGTCTTCCTTGTCTTTGATTCCCTTACCACCCATACCATCATGAAGGATGTCGCTCTAGCTTCCACAATCAGGTCTAATTTCCAATTGTCTATGTTCTTGCTTCTGGAGGTCATCCATTGACTTGATGACCACCTACCTACCAATTTGTGGTGTTCCTTCTCCAACCACCATTGTTCTGCTACCTTCACACTTGATTTCGCTCCTACTGTCACTCCATTCACAAGATTAAGTATTACAATGAGGAATTTTTTACAATATATAAAATATCACAATTAATTTTCCCTCTCAAAAAGGGAGACATGCAACCAAAAATTTGGGTGCCTAACATGCAAATCCACAAAAATAAGGATGAGGAAATAAAGCAATAATTAATCATTTCAAAACTAATTTTTCCAAAAGTGAGTACCCATTTCCTGCTTCAACTGCCCACTACTTCAACTCAACTATCGTGTTGCCTATTTTATAGGAAATCCTTCAAAACAACATCTTTGATGTTTAACTTAGTTAAAACAACATATTCCTCTTTTCAAAATTCAAAATTTAACCTGACTTTTGCTGCTTGTATCCTTCAAAATTAGCTAAGACTTGTGTTAGCACTTAAATATCTAGTCCATCGACCCAATCTATCCTAAACTTGTTCTTTTCAAAACTGGTGGTTGGTGTTGCAACAGTATTCCTGAGTTGATGAATATCATTTTTAACCCATTTTACATCAAATTATATGTTCATCAACTTATCAAAAATGGTCTCCTCATCATTTTTTTTAGAGTTTATCTTTTCCTGCAATTTGTTCCTCCAGGAATCATTAATTTCCTAAAGGGTATCCAACCTTTGTGTGCTTGGAAATAGAAGATTCAGACTAGTGATAGTAGTAATGAAACTTTCAAACATTTAAGATTCCTCATACAAGTCCTTTGGTAGATTAAGAAATATTATTCTATGTTCTACTATCAACTCCATCTGAAATAATATTACTTTAATACATTTATCCATAAAATTTGTGTCATCTTCTCCAAAAATCCAAGACTGGCTGAGATCTTCTACACTCATCTTATTCAGCTCCTTCAGTTGTTTCAAATATACTCTATACTCTTCTTCCTCTTCCATCATATTATCAGTATATTGCTTCAATTTCTCTTCTAAAGAGAAAGCTTCCTCTATTTCTTATAACTTGAACCAAAAGTTCATCCATTTATGCTTGGAAATTCTTGATCCATATATAAAAAATATGAGCCATCTTTTTCATCTCATTGAGGTCGTCAACCTCTTTTCTTCTCATCAAGATTGGGGCCTCTGATGAAGATGGCTATTTTGAAGCTGGAGAGGCAAGGTCTCTCAAGAATCTCTTCATTTTCTCCACTTGAGCCCTTATCTCATATTTTTTCTTCTTGTCCTTTATCATTCTTGCCTGAGATGAATTGACCATGTAATTTTCTCACCTTGGGTTTGTTTACCGAGATTGACAGTTGACAACTGATAATCAGATGCTTGGAGCTCCTTGTCATCTTTATCTACTATAGGTGTGGAAATTTCTACAATCATCTCTCCAGCCTCATTCATCTTGGTAGAGTGCAGGGTTCTTGATTTCTTCTTTGGCTTGGTTTTCTCCACCTCTACCACCATATCTTTCTAGATCAAGGGTTGTATAACTACCTATTGTCGCTTCTCCAAATTCACTTTCAACCAAGTTGGAGGTCTAGTGGATGAAGATACTTGTTTCTCATCTCTTAGAGTCTCTTTTTATTGATCCTTTGCTAACTTTTATGTTTTAGTCTTCTCCAAAGAAGAGGCATTTTCCTATTCCATTCTTTCTTTCTTAGCTTTATCTTTCTCAATCTCCTCCTACTGAGATTTCTCTTGTTCAACTCTTTATTGCTCAATTTTTACCTGTTGATCCTGCCTCTCTGAACTTTCAATGATCTCTCACTACTCCTTAGTGAGGATGTACTCAGTATCTTCTTCTTTATGTTCCTATTCCTCAAAGGCTAATTCTTCAGCTAGCCTTTGTTTCTCTAAATGTGTACCCTTGGGAGACTTCGACGACTCATCCACCCTATCATCTTTCTCCTCTTCTTCTTTTGGAGGGACCTCCTCTATATCAATGATAGGGGGAGATTCAGTTAGACTTATTATCAGGGTTTCCTCCTCCATCTTTTTTGTTAATCCCACTACTTGGGAAGTAGTGGTAGTAGGCTCCTTTGTGGTAGTCTCCTCTATGGATTTATTACTGGGGTGAGCCTACTTTGTGGATGAACACCAAGCCTAGAAAATATCCTCGCAGATGCAGCCATGTATGTAGTTGAGGCATTTTGAAATGCTTCTTGTACCTTTTCCATTGTAGGCTCACCCTCTTTAGCTACTTGAGGTGGTGTATTTTCTTTCTTTTTTGTCCTCTTATATTCTTTGATGGTTGTCCCTGAGGAAGTTTCAATATCAATTCCATTCCATTTCTTAGAAATAATTCCTTTTTCCTTTGTATTTTTTAATTCAGAGCTCTACCCATGAGATACTTCTCTCCACAAATCCTACAAAAATATGATCAATGGAGCAATATTCCTTCTCCATCCAATTGTTGGGATCCAATGTCTTGGTTCCAATCCTCTCAATATCATAAAGTGGGTCCAATATCTGACCATCATTAGACATTCCCTTTGGGATATCTTCCCTGATCTTGAAGTTTCTCATCATGCCAAAGGTTGTGATATCAAGAAGGCAGGCTCCAAACTATTAGTTACAGAAGGAACTAAGAAAAAAGGAAATGTCTATCATCTAAAGGAGGCAAATGGAAGAATCTTCTTATTGAATCAATCTGGTGAATGTTGGCTGTGGCACAAGAGAATGAGACACATCAACTTTGACAATATGTTAAATATTAGTTCTACTCATGCAGTGAGAGATATTCCTAAGATAACTAAGCCTGCAAACACACTATGCAAGGAGTGTCAAATGGGAAATCAAACAAAGAAAATTTTTAAGAGAAAGAAATTATTTGTTATAATTCCATTAGAGTTAATTCACACTAGCTTATATGTAAGGAAGCTAAGGTAGTGAAACAACTTCCTACACTAATCTTGAGAGAAGAATAATGTAAAACTTTTATAGATATTTAGCAGCTACATAAACTTAAACAAAAAAAAAACATAACTACCATGCATACCACGACACAGTGATTTACGTGGGGAAAACCCTTTTGGGAGAAAAACCCCACACTCCAAAATCCACCCAATATATTATTCAGTAAATCACAAAGATTACAATATACTTGTAGAGAAAAATTCTCATAGGAGTATCACCACTCAGAGATCAATAGACAACACGTCCGCTATTAGACTCTGAGAAATCATCACCGTCTCTCTCTATCGCAGCCATAATACAACGCCCTCATAAAATAGAGTTACATTCTAGGGAAAAAAAGGCCAAAAAAATATCCACCATTAGATCTAAAACCTAATAATGAATGGTCTAGATTTACAATATATCCTTTATTTATTGTATGTCGACCATTCTAGAAGTTTCCTAAAAAAGTTAACATGCTCACATTTTGCTTCGTGCTACCATTGTATACACCTATCGGTGTAACTAGGAAACATACATATATATATATATATAATATCAACAATAAACTGTATATAATTGCAAGGTTGAGACACATTTTTCCAACAAATCTCCCACTTGTCGAACACCTTGCAAGAGCAACGTGAGGGTGTAAACATTGTATCTTTAATTGCTAGGGGTCGAGAGGCCCATAGTCTCTAAACACCATCTAAACTTCTTTGTGCTCATAAGCTTAGTTAAAGAATCAACAACATTAATCAAAGTCTCTACCTTAACTAGCTTCACCCTGCCATATTCGACCATATCTCAAACAAAATGATATTGTACATCAATGTGCTTGGTCCTAGCATGAAAAGTCAGGTTCTTGGCTAGACATATCACACTCTGACTGTCACAATAAATTATCACTACACCTTGTTTTATTCCAATATCTGAACATAGTATCTCAATCCAAATGGCTTCTTTACAAGCATGAGTAGCTGCCATATACTCTACTTCAGTAGTGGACAAAGCAATCACAGCCTGTCACTTACTCATCTAACTGATTGCACCACCAAATAACGCAAACACAAGCATTGGTGGATTTTCTACAATCAACATCACCTACCCAGTCTGAATCCTCATAACGATGAATATCAAGGGAAATCTCATCTTCAATCATATTACTATGATAACACAAGGAATAATCTGAGGTACCCAAAAATATATAAAGAATCTTTTAACTGCATCCTAATGAACTCTACTAGGATTAGACATATATCTGGAAAGAACTCCCACTACTTGGGAAATGTTTGGTCTAGTACAAACCATAGCATACATCAAACTTCCAACTACACTCTGGTAAGGCACTCTGCTCATGTCTTCCATCTTTGATGTAGATGTTGGACAATCTAAAATAGATAACTTTGTTCCAACTGAAACAGGAATACATAGTGGTCTACAATCCTACATATAAAACCTCTGTAAAATTGAATTCACATACTTACTTTGGCCAAGCCATAGATTTTTTTTCACTCTATATCTTTTAATTTCCATCCCAAGAATGTGTTTAGTTGCACCAAGATCTTTCATTTCAAATTTAGCAGCAAGTTGAGATTTTCGTTCTGAAATCATACCTTTCCCTTTGCCAATAATAACATATCATCAACATATAATACAATAAAAAAGAAATGATAACCATCAGTTTTATAATAAACACAATGATCTAATTTAGAACACTCAAATCCTAAACTAAACACATATGTATCAAATTTATGGTACCACATCCTAAGACTCTATTTTAAGCCATACAAATATTTCTTCAATTTGCAAACCAATTTACTTTTACCTTTCACCACGTAGTGCTTTGGTTGTGTCATATAAATATCCTCCTCCAAAACACCATGAAGAAAAATATTTTTCACATCCATTTGCTCAACCTCTAAATCATAAGCAGTAGCAATAGCAAGCAAAAATCTAATGGATCTCATTTTTGCAACATGAGACAATATCTCACCATAATCAACACCCTCAACTTGAGAGTAACCTTTTGCAACCAATCTTTCCTTGTACTTCTCAATACCTCCATTTGAACCAATATTTTTCTTGAACACCCATTTGCAACCAATAGGTTTTCATCTTCAGGAAATGGTACAAGATCTCATGTATCATTCTTTTTCAAAGATTCCATTTCTTCATCCATGTCAACCTTCCATGATTCTGCATCATTCATACCTAATGCCTCTTCTACAGATTTGGGTTCATCCATGTTAGTATTCAAATAAAAAATACATCTCCAACGATCAGGTGTATACCTTTCAAGTGGTTGTCTATTTCTTGTAGACCTACAAACAAGTTGAGTTGGAGGTTCTTCCTCCTCTTCTGAAGATCTAGAGCTAGATGAGCTCTCCTCAACTTCTTGTCTATCCATGGACCTCAATTCAAGTTTCTCAGGTGTAGAAGGAAATTGAATCACATCTTCTTGTTTACTTTGTTCTGACTATAATGTAACAGAAGCGGGCTTAGTTTCTCTAAAAATAACACTTCTACTATGTATTACCTTTTGTGCAACAGGTTCCCAAAGCTTGTATCCTTTCACACCATAACTATATTTGATGAAGATACATTTCACAACCTTGTTCTCCAACTTTGTCCATTTCTCCTTTGGCACATGTGCATATGCCTCACAACCAAAAAATCTAAGATGTCTTAATGAAGGCTTGCAACCTGACCATTCCTCTATAGGTGTCTTATCAATAAGAGCTGATGTAGGAGACCTATTAATCAAGTAACATGCAGTGGCAACTGCTTCAGCCCAAAACCTTTGTTCTATGCCAACACCACTCAACATACTCCTAGCCTTCTCCATCAATGTCCTATTCATTCTTTTTGCAACTCCATTCTGTTGTGGAGAATATGGAGTTGTATTTTGTCTATGAATACCACAATCTTTATAGAATCTATCAAAATCATTAGAGAAAAAATCATCGCCATTATCAGTCCTCAAAGTTTTTATTTTCTTTCCAGTCTACAACTCAACCATTGCTTTAAATTCTTTAAATTTACTGCAAACTTCAGATTTACTCTTTAGAAAATATAGCCATGTCCTTCTACTATAATCATCAATAAGTGAAACATAATATGTGGATTTACCAATCAAAGAAACATCTACAGGACCAAACACATCAAAATGAATAAGATCCAACACACCACAAGATTTATGAGAACTCGAGTAAAACTGAATGTAGTTTGGTTTTCCATAAATGCAATGCTCACAAAAATTGAATTAAAGATTACAATCAGACAAACCTTCAACAAGGTTTTGATTTTTCAAGGTCCTTAGACCCTTTTCTCCAATGTGGCCAAGTCTATGGTGTCATAACATACTTTTGTTTGTAGGTAACTTTGTCTCAAAAGAAAGAGCACCCTTGGGTACCCAAAATCCATGACCATCTTTTGGAAGTGAAAACCTCACTTCTTCCATAGACTTGCTTTTCACAGAAGTACTATTGCACTCAACAATGCATGCATCAAGCTTATACAATGTGCCATATCTAACACCTCTAGAAATAACCATAACACCTCTAACCATCTTGCATCCTACATTAGAAAATACTACCTACACACCCACATCTATTAGTTTGCTTACAGATAACAAATTTCGTGCTAATCCATGGATATACAACACACCATTAATCTTTTTAATTATACCATCAATAAACCTAATTTTAACTTTACCATGACCAACAATGTCTAAATGAGAATCATCACCCAATTACACCTTACTTCCATCAAATTCTTTATATTCATAAAACCAATCTCTATTAAAGGTCATATGGAAAGATGCACCTAAGTCAATTAACCATGCATCATTACCTACATGAGTTACCAAAGCTACAATCAATGAGTCACCATCTTCCTTCTCAGACTCAAATCAAAATAAAATTTATTCTTTTTCTTCTTCTTTTCTTCTTTGCGTTCCTTACGAACATGTCCAAGCTTACCACAGTTCCAACAAATAACTTTGGACTTTCCAGGAGATTTAGATCTCCCCTTGGACTTGGATTTTTCACACTTCTCATTCTTCTTACCTTTTTCCTTAGGTCTTCCATGAACATTTAGGGCCTCCTTGGTAGTGATGGATACCTTCCTCCTCATCTCTTCAAAAAGCAAAGAACCCACCACATCTTCAGTCTTCAAAATAATAAAAGTACTCCCAATAGCCATAACAAGATAATCCCACGAATTAGGCAAAGAACAAAGCAAGATCTAACATTTCTCCTCCTTGTCCATTTTGACACCAATAGATTCCAATTGAGCCACCAGCATATTGAATGCTTCCATGTGGTCTGTGATTCATCCACTCTCTTCCATTCTCAAGGAATACAATTTCTTCCTCGACAAAATCTTGTTCACTAAAGATTTGGCCTAATATATCTCACCAAGCTTCTTTCATAGTTTCTATGTAGAGCTCTCCTCATGGACATTAATTAAATTAGAGCTTTCCAAACACAATCTAATTAGACCATTGGCTTTATGGTCCATAACATCATATTCAACAACCTGAGTAGGATCTACAAGCCTTGAAACATTCTCATCAATAGCATCCCATAGATCTCAATCTATTAACAGATCCTCCATCTTCAACTTCCACATTTCAAAATTATTTCCAAAAAAATTATCCACCTCTATTCTCCCTAATGAGCTTGCCATCTGAAAATTCCTACAACAAGATCACAAAGTATCTTTTGCACAAGCTCCCACTCAAATCTAGATTAGTGCAAAAAACCCAACAACCCACAATTGAAACCAAAGGTGATCAAGCTTTGATACCACTTGTAAGGAAGCTAAGGTAGCGGAACAACTTCCTACGCTAATCTTGAGAGGATAATAATACAAAAATTTTACAGATATTTAACAATTACAAAAAATTAAATAGAAATAAACATAAATATCATGCATACCACAACACAGTGATTTACGCGGGGAAAACCCTTTTGGGAGAAAAACCCCACACTCCAAAATCTACCCAATATATTATTCAGTAAATCAAAAAGAATATAATATACTTGTAGAGAAAACTTCTCAGGAGTATCACCACTCAGAGATCAAGAGACAACATGACCGCTATTAGAGTCTCAAAAATCATCATCTCTCTCTACCACAGTTGTAATACGACACCCTCATAAAATAGAGTTACATTCTAGGGCAATACATGCCAACAAAATACTCACCATTAGATCTAAAATCTAATAATGAATGGTCCAAATTTACAATATATCCTTTATTTAATGTATGGCATCCATTCTAGAAGTTTCCTGAAAAAGTTAGCACGCTCACATTTTGCTCCATGCTACCATTATATACACCTATCGATGTAACTAGGAAACATACATATAAATATATATATCCTAACAACAATAAACCACATATAACTGAAAGGTTGAGACACATTTTCCCAACACTATATAGACCTACAAGAACAATTAGTCAACAAGGTGAAAGTTATTTCATATTTCCTATTGATGATTACTCTAGAATAACTTGGCTTACATTTTTAAGAGAAAAATTAGAAGCTTTTGATTAGATTAAGATTTTCAAAAAAAAAAATTGAGAATGAAATGGATGCTAAGATCAAATTCTTGAGATCAAATAGAGGAGGTGAATTTACTTCAAATAAATTTGATTTTTTTTGTGAAGATCATGGTATTAGGAGACATCTTTATGCTCCTAGAACTCCTCAACAGAATGGGGTAGTGGAAAGGAATAATATGAAAATGCAATAGATGGCCAAGGCTATGTTGAAAGATGTTGATATGCCTCATATGTATTAGAAGGAAGTAGTTCACACTACTATCTATTTGCTTAACAGAGTACAGTTGAGGGTCAATAACTTACTAAGACCCTTATGAGCTATGGTATGGAAGGTCTCCTACTATTAGATACTTCAAGATCTTTGGTAGAAAATACTACATCATAAGAGATGAAGAATACCTTGGAAAGTTTGATTCAAGGTGTGATGAAGGAATCTTTCTTGATTACTCAACCAAAACCAAGGCCTATAGATGCTACAAGAGATTAGGAAAGATGATTGAAAGAACAAATATGAAAGTAGATGAATATTTGTGTTAGATCTCACAAGAATTGGAGGTTTGTAGATCTAATATACCTCCTTGAATTGAAGAAGAAGAAAAATAAGAGAAAAAGCAAGAATAAAAAAAGACCTTTAAGACTCTAGCAAAGTATGTTCAAAAGAACCATTCTAGAGATAAGATCATTGCAGATAAGAATAAGGTGTACATTTTAGGAGAAGGCTTTCAAAAGTAAGTGAGCAAGTAAATTTGTGTTTACTGTCAAAGGTAGATCCCAAGAAATTTTTTGATGCTAGCAAAGATGAAGGTTGGATGAAGGCAATAGAAGAAGAATTGGAATAGATAAAAAAGAATCTAACATGGGATTTGGTTCCCAGACCAGCTAATAAGAATGTGGTAGGAACAAAGTGGGTGTTCCAGAACAAGTTGAATGAAGATGGTAAATTTGTGAGGAACAAATTCAAATTGGTATGTAAGGGTTATTCACAACTTGAAGATATTGATTTTGAGGAAACTTTTGCTTCGATAGCTAGAATGGAGGCAATACGGATGTTTCTTTCCTTTGATGCTGAAAAGAATTTAAAAGTATATCATATGGATGTCAAGTCAACCTTCTTGAATGGTGATTTAAAGGAAGAGGTCTACATTGAGAAACCAAATGGTTTCCAACTATTAGAATATTTGGACATGGTTTTTAGACTCAATAAATCTTTGTATGGACTCAACTAAGATCCTAGAGCTTGATATGCTTAGTTGGTTAAGTACTTACTTCAACAAGGTTTCAAGAAAGGTACTTCAGATATTAATATTTATATTAAGATAGAGGAAGACAAGATTTTGATAGTTGTATATATTGATGGAATCGTCTTTGGTGGAGATGATAATATGTGTAAGAAGTTTGTAGAGTAGATGTAAAAAGAGTTTGAAATGTCTATGATTGGTGAGTTCTCTTTCTTCCTTGGGCTTCAAATTATTCAACTAGATGATGGCATCTTTATTTCTTAGGCTAATTATGCTAAAGAGATGTTGAAGAAGTTGAAGGGATTTACTTATATTTATTACTCCTATGGTAGCTGGTTGTCACTTGAGAAAGATTGATGTATCACCTAAGGTTGATAAAACTCTTTATAGGTATATGATTGGAGGATTATTGTACTTGAATACTTCTAGACCTGATATTATGTATGTAGTATGTTTGGCTGACAAATATCAAGCTAATCCTAATAAAACTCATGAGAAAATAATAAAAAGAATATTTTGATATTTGAAGAGAACTCTAGATTATGGCTTGTGGTATAAGAAGGATGATAAATTTTCTTTGAGTGCTTATACTGATGTTGATTGGGAAATATGTGTGGATGACCAGAAAAGCACCAGTGGAAGTGCATTTTTTTAGGAGACAAATTGGTCTCTTGGTTCAGTAAAAAGTATGACTTGGTATCCTTATCCATAGTAGAAGTTGAGTATATTGTTGTATCATCTTGTTGCACCCAAGTTCTTTGGATGAAGCATATCTTGAAGGATATAAAGGTGGTGTATTATGAACCCATTCCCATATTATGTGATAATACCAGTGCAATTAACATTTCCAAGAATTTAGTGATGCATTCAAGGACCAAACATATTTCTATCTGGTATCACTTTCTAAAAAGTATACAGAACAAGAATTCAAATTGGAGTATGTGCTTACTAAGGATCAAAATGTAGATATATTCCCTAAGGAACTTTCAAAGGATAAATTTGAGTATCTTCAGTAGAAGTTATGGGTTATTTCCCCTTCTTTTTCTAATTATATGCATAGATAGTGCATCTATCTAGGGGGAGAAATCCATGTCATGTCTTTTTCTCCTAGATTGATGTGTGCTACCTCTAAGGGGGAGAAGGTAGTTGTTTGGTTGTTGTTGATAGGGGGAGCATGTGCATATGCTGGGGGAGATTGCAATGTTTCAAATGAAGATCTTAGCCCTTTGTCCTTGATGTCAAAGGGGGATAATGTGTAGGTGTGTGTTTCCATCAATACCAAAGGGGGATATTGTTCCACATATGTTTGTGAGATTGTAGCACATATGCTTATCATTGGTTGACAATGATGTTAATGATCAATTTGGGTTGTTATTTATGCTTGTGTCTACACTCATTTTGGGTTGTCATTGGTGCTTATAGTTGTATGTTGTTAATACTCTATGATGATATGTTCATGGTTGATGTCATGCCTTATTTGATGACAAGAAAAGATGTATTGAGTATGGTTGTTGTCATAAGAGATGATGTATTAATATGAGGATTAGAAGAATTACGAGGAGGATTAGAAGAATTAAGATGAGGATTAGAAGTAACGAGGAATTTTGGTGAGATGTTGTTGATGGTATCTATTATGTTATATGCTCTTTCCTCTTGTTCCTGAGCAAGTATGTGTTGCTACAAGGATGTTTGGATCTTTGTGTGTTGGCGAAAGTTTCTGCTATAGGAAGTTGATTTGAAGACTATTTGGGAGAATGATCCATATTCCTCTGCCTTTGAAGATATGGTCTTACAGTTTGGGATTTAGTGTTTATGATCTATGGATGTTGCACTCATATCTTTTCAAGTCACTTATGTTGTCGAGGAGGTTCTGGTAACTGCACTGGGCTGGCAATTTTTGTTGCTTGTTAAGATTGGTCTAGAAAATTCTCTGTATTTCTCCACATTGATGTTTTTTCTCATGTCAATTGGTGGACATGCTCTCAGTGTCTTTGCAATGTCTCAGTTCAATTTTCATGTGTTCGTGTTTACCACAAGATGGTTTATTAATGTTCTATCTCATGGTTGTGTATTTTGTGCTTTTGGGATGAAGTGTTTTGATTCTATTTGGTTTGCAGTGACTATTTGTGGCATGCCAATGTGAAATAAGTATATGGAAGTGTTGTTGGATGTTCATGGAATGTCCCTTTGTGGTCCACACATCAATGGTTGATCTCTTTGGTATTGCATATTGTTTTGAGTTGATTTTTTGGGAAATTTGTGGATGAATGGATGACAAGGCTTGTTCTATTTCTTTTGTTATGTTCTTGGGGTTTTGTGCCAATATTTAAAGTTTTGTTAAATTGTGTTTGGACCCTAACCTATCTTTTTGTGAACCACATTGAGTAAATTTAGTTGAAAATATGTTTTTGGGATGACTAGTAATGTGCTACATGTTTCATCTACATTTTTCCTTGTTATCAACTTGGGATGTTGTATGTCAGCATGTTTAATGTTTGGGATCAAATTGGAAGATGTAATAATATTTTTTGGGTCCTCTCTATCTCTTGGATAAAACTGTATTATGTTTTGTGGCTGACTTGTAGAGGTTATTGTTTATATTTTGTCCTGGCTGGCCTAATTGGTGTTTTGTGATCTTGTGGATGACATAAATGGAAGAACAAATTATTTTGCAAGTTGAGTGAGTGAGTGGTGGTGTACGAGTATGGATTGACGCAATGATTTTTTGAAAATAAAGATTATATGAGCTTAAAATCTTAGTTAACGGAGTGTACTTTTGATATATGTTGTAATTCTAAATCTTCATGTATCTTGCTATCAGATAATGAGTCTCAAGTCCTTGTATTTTGTATCTTTCCCTAGGATTGTGCACTTCAATACTACAAGTCCTATGTATCTTTCCCTAAGGTTATGCACCTGCTCTTCCAAGTCTGTCAAGGAGCGGTGTGCTTCCTTATACAATGAGACTTTAAAAAATTGTAATTTTGTAAGCAGTGAGCTTCCTATATAATGAGATTTCTCATTATGGTTTTCCCTTCTTGGGTTTTCCACATAAATTTGGTGTTATCTTGTGCATGTGTGTTCATTTTCCTATCTTTCATTATTGCTAATTTGATTAAATGCTGCTAATCTGTTTATTAGTTTTTGATCCTCTTAAAATTCTAAATTTGCATGTTGTTGAAGGGTTTAAGATCTAAAGGGTTTAAGTTTTTATAGATACTAATTCACCTTCCCTCTCAATATCTAGGCGTGTTCAAAAGTGTGGCATAATAATGAGACATTGTGATGATATCTACTAATAATAATGAAGAAAATTGAAATTACTAATAGTCATTTTTTGTCATATTCTAAATTAACCTAATATTATTTATGTTGTGATATTGTAATGAGTTAGATATTATAAATTAGATATATATTACCATTAAGTGTAATTATAAAATATAAGAGGCATTGTGGAGATATAATCCATGTTTCATATTATAAATAAAGAGATTAAGTTTAGATAAATACTTGTGTTAAAGTCTATAAATATGTGTGTTCTATAATAACCCTTCATTAAAGTTTTATAATATAAGAAATATAATAGGTATATTTATTTCTATATTAGGTTAGTATAAATACAACTTATTCCAATAGTAGAACATATCCTAAAATAAAATTAAAAGACATAATTCCACATTGTAGGTTGTGAATACTTGTAAGGAGTTATGTAACTCTCTAAATGGGGAGAAGAATTGTCCTTTGATCTCATAGAAATAAGTGTCTAAATATAAAGTTATCCTCATATATTGACCCTAAGGAACAAATCAAACTTGATTACAATGCTCCTATGGAATAGATGTGAATGCATTAACATGAGAATGAGGATAGGTATCATTAGATTTAAACAAATGATAATAATAATTAAAGAGGTATTTTTTCTACTTAAGAATGGTATGTGATACTGTAAAATAGAATTTGAATATATGTAAGAGTCCCATTATTATATTTTTTCATATATATACATGTGTGTGTGAATGCACACACTAGACATTGGGTTGTAGAGGTACCAAATATTATTGATTATTTCTAGTATATCTTTAAAATGATACTAATAAAAATTTTGTTAGATGCATAGGACAATTGAGAGGAGGGTGAACTATTTTTATACTTCAAAACAATAAAAACCCCCATTAAAATTAAAATATGCATTAGCCCTTAAACTCTTATCCACCAATAAACCCTTAACATGCATTAACAAAATGTAAACATGTAAAAAAGTAATGCAAACACATCCAAACACATAAGAATACCAAATTTATGTGGAAATACCAAGGAGGGAAAAAACATGGTGAGGATTAGATCACTAATATATGAATTGCAACACCAAATACAATAAGGCTCACCACCAAGGGCTCACTACCTGGAAAAATAAAGAAAGGCTCATTGTTGGTTGCTCACTTTCCAGAAGAAAGAAGAATAGAAGAAGGGGTGGATTATTGCCAATTTGAACTGCTAATAATGCATCTCTCATATGTCGAAGGTATAGTTCCACCAAAGCACAAACAACTCATCAAACAAACTAAAATGTAGACACCTTCTCCTCACTGCATTAGGAAGTCATAGGCATTAAGGCTGACACTCAGATTATCACATTTGGTCACTTGTGCATATTTTGCATCACACACTCTCTACACTTTATCCACACAACAATTAAACTTGTATTTATACCCTTTGTGACCTAAAACAATCTCAATTAGTTTGTCTTAAAGGAAACATATACACCTCAAATGTGCAACATTAAATAGGTCATCACCAAGCACTTCCACAATATAAAGAAGTGAATACAAACCATGCCACTAATTAGTTAGGAACCAAATCTACACTAGCATGCTTCTCAACATTTCCTCAACCAATAATTATCCTCCACAATGAGCGCTAGGATGCCAGGTCAACCAAACCTGCACTAACACTAATAAGTGAAACCAAAAAAACCTCTCAAGGTCTAAAACCATCTCGTAGAACACACAAAAATGCTCCAAAACATCTATACAACATCTTAAAATATTCCTACATCATCAAAATGTATTGCACAACTACTGTAACCACCTGAAACTCAAGAACACCTTCATTTTGTGCAACCAGACATACTAGCATAGACATCCAACACACCCAATTTTTTTTTGAAGAACCACAACACCTAAAACTTTAAGGGTAGGTAGATATAGTCAATATAAGAATCTTCCCAGATTAGTAACACTAAAACCTTTACTACAAAGAAATGTGAAGCAATATAATTTCTCCTAGACGCACTATTTCACCAGACAAACATACTGTCAAACACATCTTCCACTATAGAATGATCTAGAACCTAAAACTCTATATATGATACCTCTAAAAACCTCTAATAATCATGTCCAAATTGCATGAGCATATCTTCAAGAATGAAGAAATTTGGAGTAAAATACTAAACACCACTCTATCATACTTAATTCTCTTTTATTCATTTTTTCTCAAGACCACTTTGAAACCAAGTGAACTAAATTCATCAACAATATTAGTAACATCTCTACAACACATCTACATAATATGCAACATGCAACACTTTCCAACTACAACAATATTTTCCCCAAAACGTCAAACCAGCAACCTCTGCAAACACAAGTCATGCCAACAACCTCTACAACTATACTGAAGTAGGACATCAATGAAAAAACCAACAAATTTATGTTGGTATTAATACCAACAACTCCAAACTTCTAACAACTCTAATGCTAAGGGTTGGCATCATCAACACCAACAACATTCCAACACTCTCTTCATACAAGGAGTTGACATCAATGACAACACCCAAGAAACTCACAAACAACTCAAGCTTCCAACAACTCCAAAATTCCAATAATCCCCCCCTTTATCATTGATGGAAACACTTACTTTTAGAAAATCCATCAACAACAAAAGAAACCAATAACAATATTGCAATAAGTACTACTCCCCCTAATAGGGGAAACTCTTTACTCTTCATCCTCTTTCTTCATAGACTTCCTCTCCAACAACACCTGCTTTCTAGATCACTCTCTTCCTTTACTCCTTAGACAACACTTTTTCATACTCTCTCCCCATATGGTCTTTAGACCATATTCACTTCTACACTATTTTTTTTCAACCAATTCTCTCCCTGTTTGACATCAATGGAAAGGAGAAAAAGACACATCCAACTCTCTTTTATGTATTCTTTACTCCCCCCCTTTGGAAACATTCAAAGGGAAACACCTGCATACACCACTATGATACTACCAACAAGCAACTACACTTTCTTCCTACATTAAACTCACAAACTAGCAACCACTACTACCTACTCCCCTTGAGAGGTAGCCTTTAGCATCAATCTAGGACCAAGAATGAATCTCAAAATGCTTCCCAAATAGACACACAAATTTATGCATCTAATTGAAAGGAGGGGTAATAACCCCTAACTTCTCCCGAAGATACTCAAAAGTATCTTCTGGAAGAGCCTTTGTGAAAATATCAACAACCTAATCCTTAGTAGGCACATACTCCAACTACGCCTCATTCTCGATAGCATTCTCTCTCAAGAAGTGATACTAGATTGAGATATGTTTTTTTCTTGAATGCATTGCCATATTCTTTGAAATATTAATTGCACTTGTATTGTCACACATGATAGGAATAGGCTCGTGATATGAAACTCTGATATCCTTCAACATTTGCTTCATCCACAACACATGTGTACAACATGATTCTATTGCAATATATTATGCTTTTGTAGTAGATAATGACACTAAATCTTGCTTCTTACTTAGCCATGAAACCAACCCACTTCTAAGAAAGAAAGCACCACCACTTGTACTTTTCATGTCATCTGCACATCCAACCCAATCTGCATCTATATATGTACTCAAGGGGAAATTAGCATCCTTGGGATACTACAAACCATAATTCAGAGTTCTCTTCAAATATTTAAATATCCTCTTCACTGCTAAAACATGAGATTCTCAAGGATATTCTTGAAATCTAGCCACAAGACAAATTGAATGCATCATATCTCATCTAGCAACATCAAGGTATATCATTCCACCAATCATTGATCTATACTTTCTCTAATTTCTCTTATAAGATTCATCATTCTTGCTCAACTTACAACCAATAACCATGGGAGTACATATCGGTTTAGAGTCATACATTCCAAACTTCTTCAACAATTCCTTAACATACATAGATTGTGGTATGAATATTCCTTTCTTTGATTGACTGGTCTGCAAACCAAGAAATAAATTCATCTTCCCACACATCAAGACATTTCAAACTATTTGTGCATCTCCTCTACAAACCTTTTTCACATGGGTGATCCCACAAAATTGGTTTACAATTTTGTTGAGGAAGGAAAATTGCAAAAAAACCCCCATGAAGAAAACTTCAGGTTTTGGAGGGTTTGCACGAAGGGGGGCGGTTCACTCCAACCCAAAAAGGGTTCGCTTGAACCCCACTTCGAGTGAACCCTCTTTAATGATGGGACCCACTTTTTTCATGTTTTCCAAAATGGAAACAAAGGGAAATTTTGAAAAAAGGGGGGTTCACTCGAACCCCCCTTCGAGCGAACCCACCTTCATTCTAAAGGTCAAGGGGGGTTCACTCGAAGGGGGGTTCAAGCGAACCCCCCTTTTATTCCTTTCTCCCCTTCTTGCACCAAATTTCTACAAAAAAATTCCTTTCGAAGCTCAAGTTGAGGATGAAAATGGAGGAAACTTCACAGACCCAACTAGATGATGGTATTCCTCAGAATTAGCTATCCATTGAATATAATTTTAATATATTTTGGTTTTATTATGTATTTTTTTTAGTTTAATTAAAAATAGGTTTTTCACCAAAAATCAAGCTCTATGTTTTGCACATGTGGAAAAATAGTAGATTATCAAAAGAAAATTCTAAAAAATATGTTTGGGGTAGGTATTGATGTCCTTGATCAAGTAAAAAAAAGAAATTGAATTTCGATACATACAAAAAAAGTTATGTTGTTTACAACCTGCCTATGTCTGAATTGTAATTGGTTTGACTCCAAAACTTGATTAAGAAAAAAATATTCAGTAAAACACTATGAAACCAAATGAACTTGTTAGATATTGTAGTTATAAAGATAAATTCAAGAAAAATAGAATTTTATCCTTCATAGAAAAAAATTATGTTGTTTACGGTGAGCATCACTCTTAAAAATGGTGTTTACTGATAAAAACTAGTTTTCAAAGGAGATGGAAAAATAAATGCAATATGATTAAAAAAAAAAAATTAATATATATATTTATAATCTACAGATAAAATATCGCAAATCACTAGTTCACATCATCTTCAAATTCCTCATGGTTTAGCAGCTATAGGTGCCTGAAAGTGAAGATTTAGTTAAAAAAATTCAGTTCAATGTCTAGTTTGGCCAAAAATTGTAAACCAGTATTGTGGGATCACCCACATACCTTCATTTCCTCTGAAAATTATGTCATCAACATATAGCAACACAACTAAGATTTATTATCCTTCAAATTTGAAATAAAGATTGCTATCTGCAATATCTTTTCAAAACCCTTACTGCAACAAGTACTTATCTAATCTTGCATACCAAGCTTTGGGAGCTTGCTTCAGTCCATACAATGCTTTGTTCAATTTTTGGACCATATTTGTATCTTCATTAAATTGAAAACCTTTTGGTTGTTCAATGTATACCTCTTCTTCCAATTCACCATTCAAGAATGCAAACTTCACATCCATCTAATATACTTTGAAATCTTTAGGTTCTGCAAAAGCTAAAAAAAAATTGATAGCTTCCATTCTTGTAACTAGAGAAAAATTTTCCTCAAAGTCTATACCTTCAACCTATGAGTAACCTTTACACACAAGTCTAGCCTTGTTTCTGACAATTTTTCCTTCTTCATTCAACTTGTTCCAGAATACCCACTTAGTACCAATCACATTCTTATTTTTCCGTCTTGAGACCAATTCCCAAGTTAGATTCTTCTTTATCTTTTCTAACTCTTCCTTCATTGCTTTGATCCAATTCTCATCTTTGCATGCCTTGGCCACTATTTTTTATTCCACCTCATAAAGTAAAAAAAATAATAATTGTTCCTCTATCATAGCAGCTTTTCTTCTTGTCAACACACTTTTTCTCTTATCTCCAATGATCTGATCTTCTGAATGATTCTTCTTCACATACTTAGGAGTCTTAGGATTATTTCCCAAATATTCTTCCTCTTCACTTGTCAACTATTTTCCTTTATCTTAAAGATTTTCTTCTTCACTGCAAGGGGATTCATCAGATACATATCCTTCTATTAGTACTAAAATTTGATGTGGTTCTTCATCCGCTTTAAAAACTACACTCTCAACATTCTTCTTCAATCTTTTTTTGTGACACCTATAGGCCTTGCTTCTTGTAGAGTGTCCAAGGAAGATTCCTTCATTAGATATTTCATAAAAAATTGATAAGTTTTCTTCATCTCTTCTAATATAACATTTTTTTCCAAAAGCTCTAAGATACTTCACAGTGGTAGGTTTACCATATCATAACTCATAGGGAGTCTTTGAAGTATTTTCTCTTGCTTGACCTTGTTAACAATATAGATTGTAGTATGAATTGCTTCTCTTCAATAAACATCCAAAAGGTTAGCTTCCTTCATCATTGTCCTAGTTGCTTCCTGAACTATTATATTTTTCCTTTCCATAACTCCATTTTGTTGAGGAGTTCTAGGGACTGATTAATACCTTCTTATTCCATGATCTTCACAAAAATTGTTAAACTCATTTGAATTAAACTCACCACCTCTATCAAATCTCAAAAAAATGATTTTTTAGATTCATTTCATTCTCAACCATAGCTTTAAATGCTTTAAACTTGTCTAGAGATTCTAATTTTTCTCTGAGAAATGTAACCCAATCGATTCTAGAACAATCATCAATTAATAACATGAAATAACTATCACCACATGAGCTTATAATTTTGGTAGGTCCACATAGATCTATATGCACTAAATCCAAGGGACTTGTGGTAGAATATTCCTTTGTCTTTGATGCAGGAGCATCCAGTGGTGTAAGAGAAATCTTACATCACCCAAAAATATGCATTCCATTTATCAGAATGGAAAAATAAGAAGATTGACAAAAGAATTAGGCCAAGAGCATTCTCAGTTTGAAAGATATTGCAGTTTCAGTCTCCCAGAAATGCACCTAAAAACTTTCCAGATCAAGTTTGAGGCACTAAATGGCCCCGAAACAGCGCAAAAACTTGCCTAAATTGGTGTAGCAATTTCAAGCATGTTCTTGACTCAGATACTTTTTCAACGGTTCAAACGGTTCAAAAAACAGAGTCCCGAATCAAAAGTTATGGCTCCCAGAAGTTGGTACACTTTTAAAATGTGCTGATTTTCAAATGATGTTTTAAATTTTGAATTTCAAATTGTAATTTGTGGTGCCAAACCGCAAAAATTTGATAATTCAAATTTTTTTTGGCTCTAAAAGGGAAAATGAGCTATTTATGGGGGTGATTTTCTAATTTTTGCAGCTTTTTTTTGGGGGGAAAAAGAGTTTGCATGCTACGAAAGGGGATTCTGTAGTGACTGTAATTTTCTATAGCTTGCATGTATTGTAGAGCTTGAGGATTTGTGATCCTCTGCATGTAAGAAGTAAATTTTCTGAATAATAAAATTATTCTCTAGTTTTGTGCGTAAATTTTTGTGTCTCGGGTTGCTCCCTCGTCAGTCTTGAATCTTGTCTTTGTTTTCTTTCCAACTTGACATTCTTTGCAAATTGCATTGATAGGCTTTGTAATCTTTGGAAAATCTCTCACAACATTTGTAGAGCTTATCCTTACTAGGCTATAAAAATTAATGTGGCACATTCTTCTATGTCATATCCAACTTTCATTAGTTTGAGACATAAATAAGTTTGCACCATTACATTTGAGTTGATAGATATTACCTTCTATCCTTGTTTCAACACCAACCAAAATACCGGATCTTCCTTTTCTAGGTCTCATAGCCAGCATTCTAAATACAATATTATATCCTTTGCTACACATTTTTCATACACTTAAAATATTATGTCGAAGGCCCTTGACATAAAGAACATTATTTGTATTATGCTTTCCATCAAAACTAATTCAACCTTTTCCACATATCTTAGTAGATGTATCATCACCAAACTTAATAAGACTACCACCATACTTTTCAATCTTAAAAAACTTACTCTTATCACCTGTCATATGATTTGAGCATCCACTTTCAATGATCCAATAATTCTTCTCTTCTCTAGCATGAAAATAAGTCATAGTTCCTTCAATTTCTAGAGCACTTTCCTTAACACATCTTTCAAAATTAATAGAATTAGTTACAACATTTAAAGGCATGAATAATAATTCATCACTTCCTTCATCTAGATAATATGTTTCTTCATCATCAAATACACCATTGTCCTTTTCAACATAATATCTCTTCTTGACAAATTTACCCTTATGATACTTTGTTTGTCATTAGTAACTTTGATTGGACATTTAGATGCATAATGACCTATCTTTCCACAATTAAAATATTTGAAAGGTAGCTTACCTTTCTATTTTCTAATACCCTTTTTCAATATCCCCATAAAGTTTTCCTCCACCTCATCAAGATAATTTGGATATGATCCATCATCCTTTTCCACTTTGTAGACTTTAAAAGTAGTTTCTTTGTTTATATCATCTTGACCATACTCTCTCATTTCAAAAGAAGTTAAAGCACCAAACATCTGATCTCTGGAATAATTATCCAAATTTTGAGCTTCCTCAATAGCAAAAAGTTTATGACTATAAGCTCTAGGTAGAGTTATTAATATCTTTTTCACAACTTCACTTTCATCTAGCTTTCCACCAAGATAATTGATGGCATTAGCAACTTCATCAACTCTGAGCATGTAAGAAATAATATCTTTATCTTCAAAAATCCTTAGGGTTTCAAATTTGGCTTTGTAGATCCGCATCTTTGCTTGTTTGACCTCGTCATCTCCTTCATATATCTTCCTTCTATCTTTTTCCAAATATCTTTAGTGGACTTGTAGCTCATAACCTTCACAAGTTTAGAATCAAAAAGACAACATAGGATTGCATTCCTTTCTTTTCCATTATTTTCATAATCCTTGATCTAATCATTACTTGTTGGACCATTTGTAGGCATAGTATATAATCTTTTTCAATATACTATCAAACTCCAAATCTACGAGAGACCAAAAAGGACTCCATCCTAGCTTTCTAGTAGGTGAAATTTGTTCCATTGAACAAGGGGGCTTTGACACATTTCTTTTGTGTCATCTGTATCTACCTCAAGTGATTAAGCTTCTTCCTAGGAACCACAAATTTGATACCAATTGTTAGATGCACATGACAACTGAGAGGGGGGTGAAGTAGTTGTATACTTTAAAACATCAAAAACCCTCATTAACATTTAGATCTACATTATCCCTTAAACCCTTATCCACCAATAAACCCTTAACATGCATTAATAGAATGTAAACATGTAAAAAAATAATGCAAACACATAAGAACACAACATTTACATGGAAAATACAAGAAGGAAAAACCACGATGAGGGTTATCTCACTAATATATGAATTGCAACACCAAATACAATAAGGCTCACTACCCAAAAATATAAAGAAAGGCTCATTATCGGTGGCTTACTATCCAAAAGAAAGAAGAATAGAAGAAGGGGTGGCTCACTACCAATTTTAACTACTTGTTGATGGTCCAAGTGGCACAGCAGCAGTTAAATAGAATATTACTATCCTACTCTTCTGAAAGAGAAAGATGATCACATGGATATCTTAGCTCCCAAGGTCTTTGTAATCGGTTCTTGACTGTGCTGATTTCACTCAGTGATTGATGTGAACTATAATGTTCAAGGGGCCTGCTGGTGTTGAGCTTCTAGATTGTTCTAAGATCAAGCATAAATTCAAACCTATTTTAACTGGGGTTTTAAAGAAACAGAAAAAGATAGATCAAAGCTTGGGACTGAAAAGAATAATAATTCATCCAACTTAACCAGACTTGTTAGCTTTCAAGGAATTGCTAACTGAAACTGGAGAACAAAATCAACTTGTGATTGACACACAGCTTCATTCATTCACAGTGCTAATTTTAACAACAGATTGTAAATCACTATTTAAACAAAACATAAATCAAAACTTCTTTCCTTGAAAGCTTTTCAAATCAAATGATTAACCCAAGATGAACACCATTTTGGAACACAATATGAAATAGATTTTTAATCTGGTTGCTTCTACTGTTAGTGCATCAGGTAAGCAACATTTACAAATATGGCACAATCACCAGTGTACAGAAAACCTATTCTTCAGATTGTTTCCATTTATATTAAGAAAACCAAAAGTATACATTACTATCTATGCTGGATCTAACTCCTATTTTATTGCTATTTTTAAACTTTTGTCTACTACTACTTAGAAGATTACTACTGTTCTTAAAATCTATATCTCTATGTCTCTCCTCTCAAACTCGCATCCTCCTTACAAAGAGGCAAAAATGCCATATATGCAGGATGTGCCCAAAAGAATGCGTTGGCCCCCTATTTTTAGGGTTTACAAAATATTTGCTGGTTGCAGGAGCGTCGGCCCTCAGATCTTTTTGATAAAGTTGATTTTGCATTAACTGTGTATCCCTGCTGCCCATGTTGGTGAAGGATTGTTCTGGGGGTGATCTTAGATCTTTTGTAGCTACAGTATTAACTTCAAGCCTTTGTGTCCATCTTCGAACTCCTTCGCAGAGCTTCCTTGAATGCTCCAAAGTATTACCATTAATAACGATCTGCCTTTTTTTTTCTAGCAGTAGACCCCAGCTGTTCCTAAGACCCATGGCTATTTCTTTTCTTTGGCCCCCTTCTTGCTCTAGACCTTTCTGCACATTGACCATCTCTGGAAGCAACATCGGGCCCCCCCTTTAAATCTGAACACCATCATTCCCGAGCCGATCCATCACTTTTGATCTCAGAATGAGTCCATGTCGTTTGCATTTTGTTGATCTTCTTCACAGGGGTAGTCAATCAGTCAAAGGGCCAATGGGCCACTCCTTTAGCTTCTTCTAATTGGTGGAACATAGGCCATGCAAGATTCCTAGGCGGTCAAAGGTCATTCGAATGGAATCGCATGTCGGTAAGACACTAATTGTGTCTCCCCGATGCGATTATACCTCATAGCAACCATCGGCGTAGCATAAGACGGTCGAAAAGACCTCCCATCAAGCTACGCAAGTCATATCGATACCACAAAAACCATCGACAAGACAGTCGTTATCGGTTAGAAGTCACAGCGAGTTCCATCGGTCACACCGATATCCCTTTTTTGTTTGCAAATCCATCACCATCGGCAAGACTGCATTCCCTCGGCAAGACCCCACATCGAGCCTCCCTTCCTTTGGTGAGCACACCCATCTCAGGGAGACTCCTTCGTGTCGGGAAGACCTCACACTGAACTCACGCCCTGTCGCCGAGACATCTCTGGGTCAGCGAGACCTTTCATCGAGCGCATTCCACTACACCGAAGGGAGAAAACATGTCGGCAAGACCACTGCTAGTCGACATGACCTTATGTCAAACCCCTCCATTCTCACCGAGCTCATTCTATATCGACAAGACCCTATTAGGCCGGCAGGACCTCATAGCGAAGTCGGCCTATTTCGGCGATGAACTCATTTTAGTCGGGAAGACCTTAATTGGTCGACGAGACCTTTCACCGAAACCACAACTCTTTCGGCGACACCATTGCACTCGGGAAGACATCTTCATTTCACTGAGACATCCCACAGTCATCCAAACATCACACCAAAGGGAGAACCATTTTGGCGAGACCTTTACCATTCCACTAGACTTCATGGCAAATACATCTTGCTTCCCGAAGGCATAACCTATCGGTGAGACACCACTTAGTCGCCAAGACCTCATAGCGATGATACCTCCTTTCACTGAGACCTCACCCTGTCAGTGAGACCTTTCGGCGAACATAAACCACTCTCCCCGATGTCGTTTCATTTCAGAAAGAGTTCACCCTGTCGATGAGACTTTTTTCGAAGCCATCTTTCTCTCGGTGAGATCCTTCCGATGACATCTCTGTTTCACTGAGACTCCGACGGATCGGCGAGACCTTACGCCGATATTATCTCATGTCAGCGAGACTTTCTTCTTTCGTTGAGAGCTCATTTTACTTCGGGGAGACCTTGCTTGGTTGGTGAGACTTCATGCCGATGCCACCCCCCCTTTTCGCCGAGACATCACTCCGATCAGTGAGACACATAGAAACTCATAGCGACTGAAATGTCTCAGTGACCCTTTGAATTTCAAATGAACAGAACCAAACTGCTAGTCGGCAAGACAATAGGAGGGTCTCAGTGACTTTTTCCTTGAGGAGTTTTATGCTGAATGGGACTGAGGCATGCTTTACAACTAACTTCCTTGAGAGATATCTTCAGATGAGTGATTCAATCTTGCAAAACAAATGCCTTAATTAGTCCTTAGAGCATACAAAATACATTATCATAAAATCCACTATTGCTTATGATTATTTCATTCAATTTTTAGCAAGAAGAAAACCAACTCAAAGTGAGAAAGAACCAAAATCCGATAAAACAAAATACAGACCCAGGAGGAAAACGAAAGAAATTCCCAAGACCAAAGCCAATAAACTAAGGCAACAAAAGAAAAAAGAGAAGGGGGACCCATTTTGTTCTAGAATAAAATGGGGTGGTTATGCAAGGCATAACACTACTAATAATACATCTCTCATATGTCGAAGGTACAATTCCACTAAAGCACAAACAACTCATCAAATAGACTAAAATGTAGACACCTTTTTCTCATTGCATTTGGAATTCATAGGAATTAAGTCTCACACTTAGATCATTACATTTTATCACTTTTTCATCTTTTGCATCACCTGCTCTCTGTAGTTTATCCACACAACAATTAACCTTGCATTTATAGCCTCTGCAACCTAAAATAATCTCAATTAGGTCAGCCTAAAGGAAGTGTATACACCTCAACCATGCAACATTAAATAGGTTGGCACCAAACACTTCAATAATATAAAGAAGTGAAGCCAAACCATGACACTACTTAATTGGGACCCAAATCTACACCAACATGCTTCTCAACACTTCCTCAATCAACACTTATCCTCTACAATTAGTGCTAGCACGCTAGGTCATCCAAACCTGCACTAACACTAACAAGTGACACCAAACACACCTATCGAGGTCTAGAAACATATCATGGACCACACAACAATACACCAAAACATCTATACAACATCTTAGAATATTCCAACATCATCAGAATATACTACACAACTACTGCAACCACTAAAACTCAAGAACACCTTCATTATATGCAACTAGACATACTGACACATACATCCAACACACCAAATAACTTTGTACAACACCAAAACACTTGAAACTTCAAGTGAAGATAGATATAGCCAATATAAGCTTGTTCCTAGATCCACAACACTAGAACCTTTACCATGGGAAAATATAGAGTAATCTCATTTATCCTAGACACCTTGTTTCACCAGATAGACATACTGTCAAACACATCTTCCACTATAGAATGATCCAGAACCTGAAACTCTGGATATGACACCTTTGAACACCTCTAATAATCACATCCAAACTGCATGATCATATCTTCAAGCATGAAGAAATGCGAAGAAGAACATTGAACACAACTCTGTCACACTAAACTCTCTTTTATTCAAATTTTCTCAAAATCATTTGGAAACCAAGGGAACTAACTTCATCAACAACATTACTAACATCTCTGCAACACATCTACATCATCTACAACATGCAACACTTTCCAACTACAACAATCTTTTCCCCAAATACAAGTTATAGAAACAACCTTTGCAAACACAAGTTAGACTAACAACCTCTACAACTATACTGGAGTATGACACCAATGACAACACCAACAAAA
This sequence comes from Sequoia sempervirens, assembly GCA_007258455.2. Classification (NCBI taxonomy): domain Eukaryota; kingdom Viridiplantae; phylum Streptophyta; class Pinopsida; order Cupressales; family Cupressaceae; genus Sequoia; species Sequoia sempervirens. Next base: position 27,650 of record VDFB02376782.1, read on the forward strand.
TTATGTTGACTTTAATACCAACAACTCCAATGCTAAGGGTTGACATCATCAACACCAACAACATTCCAACACTCTCTTCATAGAAGGGGTTGACATCAATTACAACACCCAAGCAACTCACAAACAACTCAAGCTCCCAACATCTCCAAACTTCCAACAGAGTTCATTACAAAGTTTTCTACTAAACATAGGAGAAATGCATTCCAATAATAATAGAAGGGAAACTCTACAAATTATACGATAAAAAATGTAATGAATCAACTTGAATAAATATAGAGTTTAAAATTAAAATCATGACTAATATGCTCATAGAGCCACATTTCTATAATAAAGGCTATCATATAAAAAATATAAAATAAGTGGTGAAATTATATTGGATAATCATGAGATGTGCTAGTGTACATAATTTGAAAGTAAGTGAAATGAAACTAAGGATATGGTTATTTGTGACAAATCCACTAGGGGCAAGTGGTGAAAGAATAAAGGGGAGGATATGACATCATGACTTATGAATGTGCATCACAGTAATAAAAGAAGACAAGGGAGAACTCATAGTAAAATAATGTGTCAATCCTTTAAGTTTCCTAGACCACCTAATTGGTTCCTTATAATCTATTAAGTTATGCTTATAATGACTAATAATTAATATTAACATTGCCAATAGAATTGTCAAAAAATTGTACTTGAAAAAAAAACTAAAAAACTAATGCATGCAAATAAAATTTTTGTATATAAAGAAATAAAATAAAGCCTTATTTATTTAATTTGAAATGCAAGAAAATAATGCAAACATGTGTGCATATCATGTGATGCTTCAAAAAAAGATAATGGAAAATATGGATAGCTAGCACTTTTTCTCATAAAAGTGCAAGTTGTAGATGTCAACTTAAGCTTTATAAACTTGGTAAAGATAGCTAATCCCTGAGAAAAAAAAATTGTCATTTTAATCTTCATAAGAATTAGAATATCTTCCATACTAAATCTTTTAACATGTGTACAATATTAATCTTCATAAAAAATAGAAGACTTTATATATCACTATGCTTAAAACTAATTAATCATTAATTTTCTAAACATAGAAAAAATACTTCTTACAAATGTTAGGCTAGCATATGCTTTCTTTAAATTTTTACTTATCTAATTACAATAGTAGTATGTCATTACAAATCTCAAGCAAGACAAACCTTGTTATGAGAAATATTGCCAAATATCTATGTTTAAACATAAATTGGCGTGGAATGAATCCACTCGCCCCTCCTTTTATATTTTAGTGTGAGGGTAATAAACAAGAAAATGGATAATTTAAGAAGTGGAAACAAGTTTAATGGTGTAAAAAGTAAGTTGGATCTTAGTCAATGAAAAAAGGATATTGTTGTAAGGATGAAAAGTGTATCTTTAGTGTTTTTTAAACATCATAATTTATTATACATATTTTTTATTATTTTAATTGTTTAGAGACTCAATTTCCTTTGAATCCATTTCTTATAGTAGCACAAGACCTTATATGCACTCGAACACATATGTGTGCTCACTCCCAACCTTTTCTATCTTCTAGGATGTTATTGTACTACATGTTTGTCTTACAAACAAGACTATGCACATTTATGGCCCCAAATTTAAATTGTATTTTTTCCTTACCTCTTTACACCCCAAAACCCTAATCAACAAAAAAACTTAAAAAGGGTCAAGAGATGCTTATAAAAAATGATTATCTAGAAAATGAATTATTTAAGTAATCATAGGGATCTAGGAAAACATTTAGGAATTTGGGATACCCAAAAAGAGAACCAATTCATATTGATAACATTCCTACAAGCTCCTCCCGCCTTGCATTTTTCAAATTTCAACCATGCCTGCTGGTTTGGGGGAGACCTCTGTCTCTCCCCAGCCTAACCCTTCGTCGGATATGGAAAATATTCACTCACATGCACATTCTGGGGTTATGGAGTTTGCCTTGGGTAACTCCATTGCATGTACTAAATCTCCACCTAGTGGGGACAATGGGGACCGCCAGGGGTTTGGCTCCTTTATGACTGGTTGGAAAGATATTCTTTCGGGGCCTAGATCTAGTGCCTTGGGGTCTGCTGGTCCTGAGATTACTCTAACAAATGAAGGTGTTGAGCTATGCCTTCTAGATGATGTGATGGAGGAGGTTGTTGGTTTGCTCCACCTTGCTTTGGTGGGAAGATTCTTGGATTTTTGGCCAACGATTGATATGGTTCGTAGATGGGCTAATGATAAATGGAAGCTGAAGGGCAGCGTGTCTGTCTCAGCAATGCATGGTGGTCTTTTCTTGTTTAAATTTACTGCTGAGGAGGACTTGGTTCTGGTCCTCTCTGGTACTTGGGCCTATGGTAAACATTTTCTTTCTCTGGCCAAATGGAGACCAGGTTTTGACCCCTCGGTGGACCTTACCCGTTTGGCCCCTATTTGGGTCTGTTTTCCTAGCCTTCCATTGGAATTCTAGGATGAAAGGGTTTTCTGATGGATTGGAAACTCCTTTGGTAGCTTCGTGTCAGCAGATGCAGTCACTTTGGTGAAATCCAGGTTGGTTTTTGCACATTTTTGTGTTAATGTCTCCATTTACAAAGCTCTTCCCAACTTTATTATTCTTAAATCTAAATGGGGGAAGTGGACTCAAGCTCTTGTTTATGAGAACGCCACCCTGTTCTACCAAAAGTGTGGCAAACAGGGCCATGTTGTTTCTGACTGCAAGAAGATTGTTAGAAAGGATGCTCTGCTGAAGGATAAAAATCCTTCCAGCCCTTCAATGTTACAGGACAAACTGCTTGACCCAAACACTAGCGGGGTTGGTGAGTCATTGATTTCAGGTGATTTACATGATTACCCCTTCACTGATGGCTTGAATGAACTGCTGAAATCCCCTATTTCAGGGGAAAAGTTGGAGACTAACTCATAGATAAGCGGCTCCAAAGGCCAGAAGTGGGTGATGTCTCTCCACTTGTGGATAATGTTTTGGTGTCGGGCTCTCATGATCTTCAGGGGAAGGAAACATCTGGGTCCTCTCTTGTGTCTGATATGTGTCTAGATTATGTCAAGAAGTTGGATGTTGATGGTGCTGACAATCCTGGATGTGAGACCTTGGTGGACGCTTCGGCCATCTCTCAGTGTTTAGAGGGCACCTTGTTATCCACCCCCTCTTCTCAACTGGCCACTACTGATGACTGTTCTGGGGAGGTAACTAAGTCTATTATTCTCTCCTCAACCTCTAAATCATGTCCTCTGAAAGCCCAGTTGGAGTGTGATTTTTTGGAAGACTGGAAAAACACAAAAAGGAAAATGAGGAACAAGAAAGTGGATATTGGAATGGAAAGTAGAGTTGGAAGACCTTCAAAGAGATTTTCTAGGCACAAAGCCACGACCAGGGACATTTCCAGCGGAAGGCAATCTACCCTTGATTTAGCTCACAGAGGTAAGAAATGAATTTCCTATCTTGGAACATGAGAGGACTAAATAGTACTATAAAACAATGTTCCTTAAGGAAATATGTTGTTGATATGAAGATTGATATTCTATTACTCCAGGAAGTCAAAATGACCTACCAGACATTTTCCTCTACTACCAACAAAATATGGTTAGGATCTGCCTTCTTTTATAGCGAGGCAGATGGTGCTTCGGGAGGTGTTGCCACCTTGTGGAATCCTACTAAAGTTTTGGGTGAAGCCATTGCTTTTTCTCAAAATTACCTTGTTGTGACTTTTAAAGCTGATAATCTCACCTGGAATTTGTTTAATATCTATGCGCCAAATTCTAGAGGTGGAAGAAAGAAGATGTGGGAGGAAGTGTCATCCTTAATATTAAGTAACAACAATGTGTGGTATATGGTGGCTGGTGATTTCAATTGGCCCCTTTTCCTTTGGAGAAGCTGGGGGGCCTAGTGGACTATAGTGATAGTATGAAGGATCTGGCTTAATTCATTAACATTTCTGGATTGTTTGACTTGGAGTTAAAGGGAAATACTTTCACATGGTCGAACAATAGAAAGGGCATTCAACTCATTCAGGTTCAGTTGGATAGGGTCCTTGTCTCGGCTGGTTGGGACCTTGGATGTAATGCCTCCCTTGCCTCCCTCCCCAGGACTGTCTTTGACCATAATCCTATCATCCTCCAGTGGTCGGACAAACCGTTTTTGGGCCCACACCCTTTTAGATTTGAGATAATGTGGATGTCTAACCAAGATTTTAGAAAATTCGTTGAGACTTGGTGGAGCCACCCTGTTCAAGGCTCGACAATGTATAGAATATCCCAAAAACTGGAGCTTATTAGAAAAGAAGCCAAAGGTTGGTCCAAGGTGACTTTTGGTGACTTCTTCAAAACTAAGAAGATGATCAAGGACAAGTTTGAGGGGTTCCAAAAGCTTATGGCCTCAGGCCATTCTCAGCAACCTGTTCATGTGGAAGAAGAAAACTGGAGGAAAAAGTGGAAGGATATGTTAAGTAAAGAAGAAATATACTGGAAGCAGAGATCAAGGGTCCAATGGCTAAAGGAGGGTGACATGAACTCTTCCTTTTTCCATAGAATGACCAGCAGACATAAGAAAAGGAATACTATCAAGTGTTTGATGAATGATGCTAATCAAGAAGTTGAGGCTGGAAAAATTGGTGAGGTTGTTGAACAGTATTATAGACAGATTTACTCTGATACTGGTAATTCCCCCTCTAATGAGCTTTAGGTGAGGCTCCTGGGACACCTCCTACATGGTATTAGCGAGCATGATAATCTTCAACTTTATGCCCCTGTGACCGAGGAAGAGGTTCGGACTGCAATTTTTGCTATGGGAGCCTATAAAACTCTAGGTCCAGATGGTTTCCCCATGGCCTTCTTTCAAGAATATTGGGACATTGTCAGCTACAATGTTACCATGGCTATGAAAGATTTCTTTAGGACTGGTAAATTGCTAAAGAAATTAAACAATACTTTTATTGTGCCTATTCCTAAAGTGCAAGATCCTAAGCACATGATTGACTTCAAACCTATAAGTCTTTGTAACACTGTTTACAAGATTTTCTCCAAAGTCCTTGTTAACCGATTGAAGCCTTTATTAGAAAAAATTATCAGTAGATGTCAGAATGGGTTTGTGCTAGGAAGAAAAATCTTAGATGCTGCTATTATAACTCATGAAATAATTCATTCTATGGAGAAAAGCAAGAACCAAGGTATGGATTTTAAACTTGATATTTCCAAAGCCTATGATAGGGTTAGATGGAAGTTTTTGTATTCAGTCCTTGCTAAGTTTGGCTTTAATGATAGAGTGATTGGGATCATTAGAGAATGTGTGGAATCTGTTCAGTATTCAGTGCTGGTCAATGGGATCCCCTAGGGTTTCTTTAAGGCAGGAAAAGGGCTTAGACAAGGGGACCCCCTGTCTCCCTACCTATTCATTATGGTGGCTGAGGTTCTAGGTAGGAACTTTCTATCCTTGCTCAACTCAGGGAAAATTCAGGGGATTAGAGTTGCCTCCTCCCTCCCCCCCTCTGTTCTCCAACAGTTTGTTGATGATATGTTTCTTTTTGGAAAGTCCTATGTGATTGAAGCCAGAGAATGGAAAGGCCTCCTTTAGGACTATGCTTGTGTTTCTGGTCAATGTATAAATTATAACAAAACAGTGTCTATTTCTTCAACACTAAAGCTGATCTCCAAGCTAAGATTTTATCCATCCTGGGTTGTCTCAGTGCTTCCCTTCTAGGAGTTTACCTGGGCCTACCATTTACTGTTAAGGAGGTATCTCATAACTTTTGGAATAGTATCATGGAAAGAATGCAAAAGAAGCTTGTTGGCTAGAAAGGTCAACTCCTTAGTAATGCTGGTAAACTCCAACTTCTTAAGGCCTCCCTTCAAGGAATTTTAGTCTACTTTATTTCTCTCTTTAGGATTTCAGGGTCCATGGCTGAAAAGTTGGAAAGAATTCAAAGATCCTTTCTCTAGACAGGATTGGAGGAGAAGAAAATACTAGCCCTGGTGAATTGGGACACTGTTTGTCACCCCAAATGTCAAGGAGGCCTAGGAATTAGGAAGATTACTAACCTGAACAAATCCCTTATTGCCAAGATTGGCTGGAGTTTGGTACAGGAAAGGGCTGAATGGTGCAGAATAATGAAGGTTAAATATCTCAATCAGAGACATTTTTTTAGAGCTTTGGACCTAGTTGGTCTCCCTCAGGGCTCCAAAATTTGGAACAACATCCTTAAGAGTAGAACCCTTTTCATGGAAGGGGTCAGATGGAAAATTGGTAATGGGAGAGCAATTAGGTTCTGGGAGGACAGCTAGATTGGGAGTAGACCCCTTGCTAACAGTCATTTTAATATATTAAGAGAACATGCTAAAGACCTCATTGGTACTTATATCACTGATTATACCTCACCTAGAGCTAGATGGAAAAATCTTGAGTTGTCTTTCTTACATTGGCCTAACCTTCTACCAAAGGTAGTAGAGCTCCAAGAAATTTTTAATACAGTTAGACTCCCTCTATTTCCCAAGGAGGATAGAATTTTCTAGAAAAAGAACCACTCTGGGGAGTTCACTGTTAAGTCGGCCTATCAACTGCCACTCAAGTTTGGTGGTGACGAGCAATGCTGGAAGAAGGTGTGGATCCATCAGCTAATCCCTAAAATAAATTTCTTTTGGTGGACGTCTATCCATGGAAAATTTTTAACCATTTATAACCTTGTCAAGAGGGGCTTTCAATTCCCTAATTGGTGTACTCTTTGCAGAAGGGAAGAAGAAACCATCTCCCATCTTTTTATCCACTGCTAGTTTGATGCTCAGGTTTGGCAGAATGTCTTACAAAGGCTGAACATCTCTTGGGTTTTTTATAAAGATATTCACCAATTCATCTTAAACTGGAAATGCCCCTCCAATCATCCTTTAATCAAACTACTTTGGCAACTTATTCCACCCCACATTTCCTGGTGCCTGTGGAAGGAAAGGAATAATAGGATTTTCAGAGAAACGGAGAGCAATGTGGAAGGTCTGCTGATAATCCTTAATAAGCTTCTCCTGGATAACATTTCAACTTGTAAATGGAAGACGCCTAGTAACCCCCCGACTGCTTGGGATAGAAGCATAGCTACCATTTGGAATTTTCCTAGTGAGTTTCAGAGATTTGATAATTCCAAAATGATCATAAGGAAGCATACCAGGTGGAGAACCCCTAAGCCGCCCTGGGTTAAGCTTAATTTTGATGGGGCAGCTAGGGGAGGGATGACAGTTGGAGGAGGTATTATTAGGGATCATACTGGCTGCCTAGTGGCTACCTATGCTGGGAGATTGAATGATCATACTAGCAACCAGGCTGAAGGCATGACTCTCCTTTGGGGTCTTAAGATTGCGCTGTCACTCGGCATCAAGACCATGGAAATAGAAGGTGACTTAATGCTAATTGTGGAAGTTGCTAAAGGAAAGATGAAGGTGGGTTGGTCTCTAAAGGGTATTATGGAGGACATTTTCTCTCTCCTAAATGGTCTTCATGACTTTTCTATTCACCATGTCTTTAGAGAGGGGAATGTGATTGCTAACAGCATGGTGGCAGTGGGTCTTCATATTGAAGGGCTTCAGTGTTGGCGAAAAGTGGATTTTTTGCCACCCTTAGCCCTGGTATATTTTAAGGATGATCTCAAACACCTAAATGTTGAGTCTTAGAAGGTGCTTGTTTATTTTAGCTAGGATCCTACTAACTTTGGTTAGTTATTTTGGCGGGAGCATGACTTTGAATATTTGGCTGCATTGTGAGGTGATGGATATCATGTGTTTGTCTAACGGCATGTATGACATCTTGAGGGCCGATGGTATGGTGAATCCTTCTACCCCTATGGACTGGTGGAGTCATCATTTTTTGAACCTCCTAACTTTTTGTGTTGAACTTTTTAAGTTAGTGGATTTTATGAGATTTTTTGAGACGGCTAAGTATTACGCTGATATCATGTCCTTACGTCCTGAGAGTGATTCGCACGAGGGAGTTGCTACCTTTGCGTGGATTGCGAGATGTGGCATTTATTGCCTTCATTTTCACCTTTTTTGGTCACATTTCGCTGGCCTTTTCCCTTTCGATGCTTCTAGATTTGTTTACTAGCTCTTGTGCCCTGTTTTTTCTGTTTTGGTGGCTCGTGAATTTAGTGTGGGCTCTATGGGTGGAGACAGAGTGCGTGTGGAGCCAGGTAGGTGTGACGAGTGGAAGGCAGATGCCATGGTTTGGCACATTTGCAAAGGTGGAATTACCTAGTATATGGAGGCTATGATTGGCCATGATGAGGGCTTGTCGACTAAGTTTGTCACCTCCTGGAATGATGGTAGGGTTACCATCGGTGGCATTTCCTTTGAAGTCTCTGAGGAGGTTATTTAGAGAGTTACGGGGCTTCTGAATAATGGTTGAACTTGGCAGAAAACTACGAAGGTTCCAGACCAGATTAGTCTGAACTAGTTCTTTTGCGGCGAGGAGAAACCTGTCAAGTTGAGGGGTGGCTTTGTCCGTGAGGTGTTGCCGAAGCTGTGGGATAGAGTTTGTATGGTGATCATGAAGTACTTCACGCTGGAAGGAAGGTATGGGGTCTACTACTATTACCACTTTAATTTCCTAAACCACCTTAGGAACCACCAGCATATCTCCATTCCTTTTTCCTGTTTCATGCTCTTGAAATTACTGTGGCAGAATTCAATGAAGCCTCAATTTTTGGAAAAAATTATACTATCCTGCACCAAGGCCTTATGTCCAGGCTCTATCATTTCCATATGGCCCTTTGCCCTGCCCAGCCTATCATTGTGCAAGAAGTCCCATCTCTCCCTGCTCTTGATGAAACCCCGGTTTCCTCTACCCCCCTTCTGCTAGCATTCTGGATACGCCAGGCTCGAGTAAGAAAAAATCCTAAAAAACCTGGTTTGAAAGCCCTTCCCCATGGTATGTCCCTTACCAAGAGCCTAGGGGATGCAGGTAAAGAAATGAAGGGTCCTGCCTCCACCCCGTGACCTAAGGCTAAAGCCTCTAAGAAAACTAAATTTGCCTTCATCACATTGACTCTGACATCGAAATTATTGATAAAGCCAACACCCCCCGTAGATCTCATAGACTGGTCCTTAAGCAGGACAAGGTGGGAAGTCTTAAGGAGGCCTCAGATTCAGAGAATGAGAATGGGAGTGACGGTGAAAGCCAGGAGAAAAAGGTGGCGGGTGGGGATGACCAGTCTGTCTCGGTGAACAATGTGTCCCATGTGTCTGAAAGCCTGAAGAAGGGCCCTACCAGTTCCAATGTGATGGAAATTAATCCCCAGACCTTTAATACTGATAAGGGAAAATCCCCCTTGCAGGAAAATCCCAATGAAAAAGAGATGGCTTGGGAAGAAGTTGGCAAGCTGAAGGGGAGAATGGAGAGATTGGAAAAAAAGATTCAAGAGGTGTCGCACTTTGCCCTCAAAATCATGCACAGGTCGGCTACCAGTCTATGCTTGCTGCGGAAGGACAAGTCTACGGCTGATGACGAAGATGATGCTAGTTTTAAGAAGCTGCTTGAGTTCCTCACAGCGGATTGGGTGACTGCTATCCAAGATAAACCTTGCAGGGAGGAAAATTTTTAGGCCTTTGGGTCCTTTTGTATTTCATTTTCTCTATGACTATTTATTTGTTAATGTTGTTTCTCTGGTTTGACCCTTGGGGGTCTTTGGATTCATTTACTACGTATCATGCTTGCATGATGGACTATGTTTTTTACTGTTGTTTTTTAGTTTTTGATAGGACTTGTTGTGGGTGATAGCTCGGTGTTCTTGGCTGTCACTGTGATTTTAATGTGCTTACTCTAGATGGCCTTTGGTGCCTTGTTATGATGGGACAACACCCTTGTTTTTGCTGCTTTTTATATCAAAAACATTCCTACAATGTTGCAACAACTCATATCTTTCATTTAGATTTATTCAAATACTTCTAAATCTTATTTTTTTATTAATTACTAAATCAACTTAAGGATATGGTTAAGGAAGATTCCAAATATTTCATTGAAACCCATTTTACCTTCTCTCAAATTGAAAAGGACGTTGTCACAAATATAAAGAACATCAATATAGTAATTGTATAAATAAAAACATACAAAATAAAACAACACTACATATACTAATGTTCCAACTCTACATACACATTAACTATTCTCCAACAACAACAATCCAACCCTACTAAAAATCTCTAAATTCCTCTCTACCTATTTTTATTTCACTTTTATATATTCAAGATACTCATTTAATTCAAAATATAATTTAAATCTCATACATTCAAAAATATAATCATTTAGTTCTAGATTCAAAGGAACTTTATTTTCTCTTTTCAACTAAAAGATAAAAGATCACAAGTGGCACACCTACTACAAATACTTTTGTTGTAGTAGTTATGAGTCTCCCCACTTTTAATGTCCATCACTTAATATGCATCCTTGACATCAACTATTATCTCAGATTTCAATTCACTAAATTAAATAGTCCAAAGACTGACCGAGGAGGAGATACATGGTAATATTCTAATTAAATCTCCCTAGATTTGAGCTTGCTTGCAAATTGCAAACACCCATGACACTAAAGCATTTTCCAAGTGATATCACCAAAATGCCATGCTCCTTCCCATAGTACTATACCATTCTCAAAACTTTCAAAGTAGCATTGATTCTTCCTTGTGACTCAGCTCACTTACCCTTAGTAACTTTGAAATTAAAACCTTAATTGTGAATGAATCACTTCATAATAATTACATTTAGATTATGTTTAAAAGTGTGAACTATTGGAATTTCTTAAAAGTTATCTATTTTGATAGTACATTTCATTATAGAACTTTTTCATAGTAAAATATAAAAGTAACAAATTATGGTATGTTATATCGATGAGCAATAAAATATGATATATAACATACAATTATCATGACTTATATACAATTATAAAACCTTTTTAAAGAGATCTTGTTAACATCTCGATAAAAATATGTTGGTATATCATCATATCTGATATCGTAAATGTAAAATCCAAAATTTAAACGAAAACGAAATTGTTATAAAATTTCGTTACATACATGCAATCTATTTACAGTAATCCTGCAAGCATTCCCCATGGTGGAGATACAATGAACTAGAAATGAGGATCCAAAACAGTTGAAGGTTTTCTTCTTTGAAGAAGACCACCTAACACCCATCTGGTTGGATCAGAGACGCCATTAGGGAGACAGAGTTTGAGAAATACTTTTCATTTTTCTTCCCCAAAAATGATCATGAAATACTTTTTAAGAAGAATAAAAAAGAGACACAGAAAATTGGAGAAAGTGTAGGGACCAAACCCCACTCACTCGTATGGTAAACGTATAGTCAGTAGCACGCGTTCAATGATGGCAGTGTTCAGGCCAAAGAGATAACTATGGACCATCATAGCCTTTATTTGATATGTAAATTTTATTATGATATATGTGTCACAGGCCTTCTGCTTCCATTAAGTAACGGCGTCAGATTTCCATATTCTGTCTTTATAGTCAGAATTTGATAATTAGGGCATGTGGGTTTCATAAAACTAACCATAAATATATAGAAGATGATAATACAGCTAGTGTTGGAGCTGTCAAATGGATGTTTTTCATGTTTCTGCCATGTCTGAGCACAGGACAAAACCAGCACTCCCATCTGTCATCACAGCCCTCCAAAGTTGTCATGTATTGAAAGTAATCATTTGTGGGGACTGAAAAAGAGTTCTGTAACAAACCAGCCATGTCATGGTGGCTGACATGGGCTGACGGTATGTTTTTCAATATTCTCTGATCATTTATGAAGTTCAACTCATTGAAGGTCTTAGCCATTAAAATGGTAGATTGAGATGTTTTTAGGGGAATTTTTCAGTTGGGCTAATTGATTTTCTTTGAAAATTTTGTATATCAATTATCAATCTTGATTAGTGCTAATCTTACTTGGAATACATGGTAAAATCTAGTCAAAAAGTTTAAGTAATCTCTTTATGATTATCTTTTTTAATTTTCTTTTCTTCTAATTAATCATTTGAAAAAAACACTAAAAAGGAATCAAATCTTGGGTGGCTATGCCCTTCATTCAAAACCATCATAATGGATTGTTTCTTTTTGGTATGAAATAGAATGTCATTGTTCGGATCATCTTTTTTAAGGATATAATCATGTTTTACAATCATATAACAATTTCAATAGAGGTTCTTATTAGTAAGATTTATATTATGGAAAATTCTAGATGGATTATGTTATGTATATTGTGAATATATATTAAATTTGATTAGTATTAATATAAAAAAGTATTTATTAGTTATCTTTATGTTTGAGAACATTAGATTATCTTTATAAATATGTATTTGTTAAGATACCTTACATAAGTATGATTAACTTTCACATTATAATATTAACTACTTATTACTCCATGTTAAACACATATCTTGATCAAGACTTACATATGGATGCCTCATCATTGCAAAGAAAATATATATATTATTGTATTAAAATTTACTATTCTCTAGGTCTTTTTGGCCATGGTAGCATGGTAGTGTTGTGCCCATTATTAATTTCTCTTTTGCATGATGTCTTTTGTCTTATAACAATACTTATTTGTATAAATTATCAAAATTATACCATTAATGATCACGTGCATCTAATTTTAAAATAGATACATTCACCTTCTTTCTCCTCTTCTCATAGATTCATCTTTCTTGTCTTTTCTTATGACCAATTTAATGCAACCTATTTCGCTTAAGTTATTCATATGCATCCAAAAAATGTAGTTTTTTCTTGTTGTCATCCAATTTAAACTAAATTACTTATGCCTTTAAAACACACATACCAATGCTAATGAAAATTTCAATAAGGACCCACATAATTAGTAAGATTTGTGTCATGTAAGATTCTATGTGGATTATATTAAATGTCTATTATGTCAATTGTGACCACACTATTTTGGGTGAACCCACATAGTGTATTCCACTTGTGGGATATTGAAATTTTGTATGGGACATGAGAAGAAATTAGGATAACACCTTTTAAAGAAGGATTTTCTTTGAATGAAGTGTCATAATTGGAAGGTCATATAGAAATAACATTTGAATAAAGACGGATCTTTATTTGAATATATTTTTTTATCTTTTCATACTACTAATAGAACAACTTGTGACCTTCAAAAAAAGGCATTTTTACTATTTTTAAAAAGTATACTGTTGAATGTTTATCTTTTTCAAGCCATTTATCTTCATTGAAAACTCTAGCATTTTTTATCACAAAAAATAAAAATAAAAAAAAGTTTGACCAATTGGATGAGACTAGGTGGATGAAGACCAAGTGGATTCATAGTGACATGTGGCCTTCAAATAGAAGTCAACTTTCCAACATAGAAAGGTTTGATGGGGTTATAAGGAGCAATTTAAATCTGCTCTTCTTTTTATAGGTTGGACAGAAACCTAAAATACCTAAACTATGTATTTCCTTTTGAATTTGATTTCTACTTGATAAAAGTGTAAACCCTAAACTATGCATTATCAATTAATTTATATTTGATAAAATTACAAACCCTAAACTTTGTATTATTAATTATTTTATATTATATTGAATTTGATTTCTATTGGATAAAATCAATAAACCCTAAACCTTAAACACTAGAATATTTTTAAACAATTAATTATCAATATCAAACCTTGTGAATTATAAATATTACATCCTTTAAACTATATTTACATAATCTTATACCCCAAACCCTAACACACACTCTACATCTTAAATATGAAACCTTAAACACTATAAATCCCATGTGTAGTGATGAATTTGAAACTAAGAATGTTAATCTCCATTAAGCCCCTAAAACTTGTTTCATAGGAAAAGTGATCTTAGGGTTTAAGTATGATTAGCTACTTTTCACTACAAAATATTAGAATTGAGATTGGAAAGGGTATGTGATTGACTTGCAACCTAAAATGTGAGTCAATCAACCTTGGATTTGAAATCTTTTGGGAGGTTTGAAATTTATTTTTGATGAGATGAAATGATGCAACTAGCTAGCTATAAAAATTGAACGTTTTATCATGAAAACAAATAATTTGGAAATTGATAGACAAATTTGATGACCAAAAAAGCATCGGGTGGATATAGAGGTACTAAACCTATGAATTTGAGCTTGATTTTATTGGACAAGGCCACCTAGGGCACCCTTTTCTGATTTGATTTTTATCATATCTAAAAAATTGATCATGTAACTCTATGTTTGTGGCTTCTTCCTTCTGGATCTTTTTGTCAAATCTTCGTCAATTGCCAAGATAATTGTTTTTTTATATCTTGTCAATTGTTGGGCTTGAATGCATAAACAAGCAAATAGTCTTCAATCTTCCTCTAATCTTCTTTAGATCTATAAACTACGCATTCAAAGAGAGAGGAAGGGTTGTGCAATATAGGGGTTTTCCTTGGTTGAATCACGTGTTGGTATTTCTACCTCAACAGTGGAAAAATTGATAGTAAAGAGAGCTTATCCTTTTTAGGGATAGCGGATAAATGATAAATGAATGATGAATCAATAACTTGCTACAACTCACCACTTAGATATGATCTCCTTGAAGGACTGAAGCCATGCACATCTCCTCAAGGCTTGATTGTAATTTGGCTTGAATTGATTTAGAGACCTACAAGTGTTAGTAATCACAAAACAAATGATCACAAAGATGAAAAAATACATGAAAACAAGATGAAGGCTTCATGATGAAGACAAAACTCACAATTCCACCGAAACATAGACTACAAAAGACTTTGTAGATGATTAAATTTAAATCGATAATTTTATTTGTCGATGTCAATCAATTCTAGATTGCACAACACTAATATACTACTTTCAAAAGTAAATCAAATATCTTTATTTGATCAGATTTCACGAAATACACATTACAATTACTCTCATAGTATGGCTCTCATAGCATCACCATGATGTTAGACACAAAGGAAAATTGAGAGGGGGTTCAATTGGTTGTACATTAAAACATTCAAACCCTCATGAATCTTCAAACCCTCATTAAGCATTAGCATGAATGTAAACTAATGAAACATAAACACATTCACAACCATACACCATAGAACACCAGATTTACGTGGAAAAAACTAATCAAGGAAAAACCATGGTGAGGATTAACTCACATATATATGAACAACACCGATTACAAAAGGCTCAATATTGGAAGGGATCATTGCTAAGAAGAAAATAATGGCTTACTACCAAGGGCTCATTTCCCAAAGGACTTGTTGTCTAAAATAGAAGAGAAGAGAATAAGATTGTTACAAGGAGGTTCACTACATCAGAGCAATAGGAAGATCCACAATAACTCTACACCATCCTCAACTTCTAGCTCACTACCTCCAAAAACTTTAGGTACACTAAAAATGTAGACACCTTCAACTCATTGCTTCTAGTATCCTTAGGAATTTAAGCTTGTACTTAGATCACAAAACCTTATCACATTCACATCATTTTACATCACACAACACTCCACACACATCTCCAATAATTAACCTTGCATATATATCAACCTGTTTAATGAAAAACACAACTGAGAGAGGGGGGTGAATTAGTTGTATCCTATCAAAACATCAAACACTCATTAACATTCATATCCACAAGCATTCATTAAACCCTTAATCTATTATGATGAGTTAGCATGAAAAACATAAAACTAAAACTAAAAAAAATTTAACACCATGCACAAGAGAACATTAGATTCACATGGAAAACCCAAGGAGGGAAAAACCACGGTGAGGATTAGCTCACAATATAAGTAATTGCAAAATCGGTTACAAAGGCTCACTACCAAAATAGCACACACTATCCAGAAAGGCTCACAGCTAAAGGCTCACTATCAGAGTAGAAAAATAATATAGAGAAGAAATGTTACATAGAGAACACAATCTCAATGTAATAGAAAATCCACCACAATAGCTCCAACACCTTTGCAATCTATTTGAATGATTGTAGAAACCTTCTTCTCACTGCATACGGTAATCCAACACTTGACAGTTCACACTGCTTTGCTCAATTTCGCATCATTCGCATCACACACTTTGCAATTCATCTATCTTCACATCCTTCAATTCAACTCATACTTATATTGTTCTCAACCTTGAAATCCTTTCCAAGGTTGGTTATGCACCTCAAACATGCAAATTCAAATTAGGTCAGCACCAAAAAACTTCCATGGTAGATAGAAGTGAATGCAGACCACTTCAAAACTTAATTGGGACCCAAAAAAACAACACCACTTAACCACATGCCACCACAAACCATTCTTATCCTTCACATGTAGTGTAAACACCAAGTTGGTCATTACCCGTGCAAACACCATTAAAATTTTAAGTATACACTTACTCAAACTCAAAGACATATGGAAACCACACTCCACACTTGAACACGATCTAGAATGTTCCTCAAACATCCTAAAATCCAACAAAATCATTCGCGACAATTTCCACTTGAAGAATGTACAAACCCAATACACTCAGATAACTCTGCCAACACTATTATTTAAAAAATTATCTTCTGAAGCACCAAACCTCAAGCCTTCTTGATTGAGGTAAACTACCAACACCATCAACACACCTTCAAAATTGCAATACTTGAAGCATAATTGTGGAGAAACACAGAAAAAAAAATTCTCGCAGATACCTTTACAATGCATAGTCATACACTGGTCATCACAACTTCTACTGTACGATGATCTAGCATACCATCTCTAAACACTTCTCACCAACACATCTAAATCGCATAAGTAGATCTTCAACTAAGAAGAAATCTGGAGAAAAACTAGAACATTTCTTTGTAACCCAAAACAACATTGCAACACTTTGTTTCCTCTTTTTATCAAATTTTATCAAAAGCACTTGGTAAACAAGCACTAGAGACACATCCATAGCATCTTCATCACTACTACAACCATAGAAATAATCTTATCAAAGTAACACCAGAGGTTAACACCAGTAGCTTAACTGATGAGAACATAATGCAACAAATCAAAACATAGACAACACCAAATGTTCATCTTCAAAACCAATCTCTCTCAACACATATAGTTGACACCAATTCCAACACAAATTTGTTGACATCAATGGAAACACCAATCTGCACATACTTGCAATAATCTTCCCCTTTGTCATTGATGGAAACACATGATGTGAAAAACCATCAAAGACATAATAGCTTTGAACATACTTCTTTCCTTTTCTCTTTTTACTTACTCCCTCTTACATGATTCTTTCTTCAACTCGCTTATTACCTATTATCTCTCCCTCTTTCTACTTAATCCTCTTTTTCACATGTTTCTCTTCTCCCTTATTACTTTTTTTTTCACATATAGCTCTTCTTCCCCTTTGACATCAATGGAAAAGGACATAATGTTTGCATTATTCTCCCCTTTGACATCACACAACCTACTTAAAACTTCTTTACAACACCTTTCATTTATTACTCTGAATACTCCCCTTAGGAGCATACACCAATCTGCAATAATCTATAATACCACTATCTACTCCCTCTAAGAGGTAGCCACCAACATCAGTCCAAAATAAGGGATAGATCTTGAGATCATCCACTGGACTAATGCATCTCCTTATGCATCTAGTTCAAAGGAGGGGAAATAACCCCCAACTTTTCCCTAAGATACTCAAAATTATCCTTACAAAGATTCTTAGTGAATATGTCAACAATTTAATCCTTTATAGGAAAATATTCAAGCTTCACTTCATTCTCCACAACCTTCTCTCTCAGAAAGTGATATCGGATTGTAATATGTTTTGTTCTTGAATGCATCAATGGATTCTTTGAAATGTTTATTGCACTTGTATTGTCAAAAAAGATAGAAATAGGCTTATCATACACCACTTTGATATCCTTCAATGTTTTCCTCATCCGTAACATCTGTGTGTAGCAAGATGTTGCAATTTACTCATCTTTTATAGTAGATAAAGAAACTGAATCTTATTTCTTACTTATCCATGACACCAATCTACATCCAAGAAAGAATGCACCACCACTTTTACTTTTTTTGTCATCCACACAACCAACCCAATCTGCATTTGTGTAAGCACTCAATGTGAAATTAGTATCTTTTTGATACCACGAGCCATGATCCAAAGTGCCTTTTAGGTATCTAAATATCATCTTCACTGTTGCAACATGTGACTCTATGATCTTCTTGAAATCTAGCCACAAGAAAAAGTGTATGCATGATATCCAGTCTAGTAGCAGTTAGATATAGCAGTCCACCAATCATAGATCTATACTTGCTTTGATCAACCTTAGAGGATTCATCACTCTTGATCAATTTGCAACCAACAAACATAGGAATACATACCAGTTTGGAGTCTTCCATTCCAAACTTATTCAACATCTCTTTGACATACTTTGATTGTGAAATGAATATACCTTTATCTATTTAATTGATTTGTAGCCCAAGGAAGAAATTCATCTCCCCAAACATAGACATCTCAAACTCTTTCTGCATCTCTTCTACAAAATTCTTAAACATAGCTTCATTGCCTCCAAAAATTATGTCATCAACATACACAACTACAATCAATATTTGGTCTTTTTCAACCTTAAAATAAAGAATACTATCTGCAGTTCCTTTATTGAATCCTTGTTGTATCAAATAGTTGTCCAGCCTTGCATACCAAGCTCTAGGAGCTTGCTTCAATCCATATAAATCCTTCTTCAATCTACAAACCATATTAGGTCTATCTAATAACTTAAATCCTTCTATTTGTTCCATGTATACTTCTTCTAACTCTCCATTCAAGAAAGAAAACTTCACATCTATTTGATAAACTTTGAAATCCTTATGTGCTGCAAATGCAAAAACATCTTGATTGCTTCCATTCTAGCCACTGGAGCAAATGTCTCCTCAAAGTCTATTCCATCAACTTTTGCATAGCCCTTACAAGTCTTTCCTTATTTCTTACCACTTCTCCATTCTCATTTAGTTTGTTTATGAACACCTACTTAGATCTAATTATGTTTTTGTTTGTTGATCTTAGGACAAGTTCCCAAGTCTGATTCTTATCAATCTGCATAAGTTCCTCTTCCATTTCTTTCATCCAATGTTCATCTTTGCATGCCTCAACCACTGTTTTAGGTTCAACTTTAGAAAGTAAAAAAAATTGTACCTCTTCTTAAGAAACTTTATTTCTTGCCAGTACACCTTTTCTTTCGTCTCCAATGATTTGTTCTTCAGAATGATTTCTTTTCACATACTTAGGGGTTCTAGAGGTCTTACTGGAGCTTCTTCCTCTTCATCTTGCACATCCTGTTCCTTAGCTTTTTCTTCTTCTCTAAAAGTAGGTTCATTTGTTTCATATCCATCTATCACCACTAAATTCTATAGATCTTCATCAACTTTAACACTTGCACTTTCAACAATCTTTCTCAATATTTTATTGTAACATCTGTAAGCTTTTCTTTTAGTAGAATATCCAAGGAAGGTACCTTCATTAGACCATGCATCAAACTTTCCTAATTTTTCATCATCTCTTCTAATATAGAATTTTCTTCCAAACACTCTATAGTACTTGACAGTAGGGATCTTTCCATACCACAACTCATAGGGAGTCTTTGTGTTGTTTCCTTTTGCTTGAACTCTATTAAGTATGTTAGCAGTAGTATGAATTTCTTCTCTCTAGTAGACTTCCGGTAGGTTAGCTTCTTTCAACATAGTCCTATTTTTTCTTTCAAAAACTCCATTTTGCTAGGGATTCCTAGGGGAAAACAAGTGCCTCTTTATGCCATGATTCTCACAAAACATGTTAAATTCATTAGAGGTGAACTCTCCACCTCTATCAACCTCAAACATTTGATCTTCAAATCCATTTCATTCTCAACCATAACTTTAAATGCTTTGAATCTATCTAGGGATTCAAATTTTTCTCTAAGAAAGGTAACCCATGTCATTCTAGAATAATTATCAATCAAAAGCATGAAATACTTGTCACCTTGAAGAATTCTCACTCTTGTAGGACCACAAAGGTATGCATGTACCAATTCCAATAATCCGGTAGAAGATTGTTCTTTTCCCTTAAAACTTCTTATTTTTTTCCAATATGACATTCCTTGCAAACAACAATGATAGGCTTTGTAATTCTTGGCAAATCTCTCACTGCTTGAATTGAACTAATTCTAACCAAGTTGTCAAAATTGATATGACACATCCTCCTATGCTATAACCAACTTTAATTAATTTTTCATAAAATAATGACCATCAACACCTGTGAGCTAATAAACATTTCTATCTATCCTCTTTCCAACAGTAATGATAGTTTTAGACCCTTTTTTATCTCACATCCATCATCCTAAAACATAAGATTATATCCTTTGCTACACATTTGTCCAACACTCAAAAGGTTATGCCTTAAACCCTTGACATAGTAAACATCATCATTATTATTCTTTCCATCAAAATTGATTGAACCTATTCCACAAATATCAGCACCTGAATTATCTCCACATCTAACAAGTCCTCCATCATATTTTTCAAGTTTAAAAAAATTACTCTTGTCTCTAGTCATATGATTTGAGAAGCCATTGTCAATGATCCAATAGTTCTTATCTTGTCTAACATAAAAATTAGATACTAATGTGCCTCTAGTCTTAACCTTTGTCTCCAAAGAACTTTCATTCACACATATTTCAAAGTTAGCAGAAACATATTCATCTTTTAAATCCATGAACAAGAATTTATTATCATCATAATCTCCATAATTAGATTCATCATCAGAAATTATTTCATCTTCTCTAACATAATAGATTTTCTTAATAATCTTACCTTTGTTTTCCTTATTCTTATTGCTCACAATTCTATTTAGACATCTTGAAGCATAGTGACCTATTTGTCCACAACTGAAAGATTTGAAAGTTGATTTACCTTTGTACTTATCAGTGCCCTTTTTCATCCTTCTCACAAAGTTAGCTTCTAAATAATCAAGATCATCCTAATCTGAATCTTCAATATTCTTTGATTTTCCAACCTTAAAAGAAGCCTCCATTTTCACACCAATATTCAAACAAAATTCTCTCATTTCAAATGTTGTTAGTGTACCATACAAGTGATCTCTAGTGTAAGTATTAAAATATGCAATTTCCTCAATAGAAAAAGCTTTCTAACCATAAGATTTAGGAAGATTTTTGAGAATTTTCTTTACCACTTTTGGTTCTTTTGTTGCAAGAATGGAAAGAATGAAGGTGTTGTCATTGATGACAACTATTCAATTGGTAATCAATTGGTTGATGTTGGTTGTATACGTCAAGGATATTGAGAAAATTGTATTGAAGAAGGATTACAGGTGTTCAATGGTTGCTCTAGGTTTTTCTCCAAGATTTTCTCCTATGTTTGTGTCGTTTATATATGTTGATCATGGTTGTTAGAAGATTTTATATCTATATTTTTGGCTATTGATTCATTGTGCAATGTAAGTTATGTTCACCAATTGTGAACTATGGTTTTCTGTGTTTCTGGATGAGGTCTAGGAGAAAACTTGTTGGTTCGTATTTCTCTTTGTTAAAGTTTTATGACTTGCGGTTCTAGAGTTGAGTTTTTTTTATTGTATTGAAGATAATTTTGGTATCTGGAAGATTCATGCTTAATGGTTTTATGTGCTTTACACTAGTTTGGTTGACCTTGTGTTGAACACTACCTTCGTAGTTGATGAAGTGTGTTGGATCTATTTAGGTCCTTAGGAAGTGTGTGTTTGGGTCACCCTCATTCCAATTCCACCCTAGGATGTTTCAACATCAACCTAATTTGAATTTGAATTTGGATGGACGACTTTGGATATGTTTCAAAGTTGAAGATGGTATAAATACAAGATGAATTAGTGGTGAAAGGATGTACAAAGAGAGATAAGTGCAAAGAAATAGAGCAGATAGATGTGAGATTGATGTGAATCAATGAGTGTGTGTGATGTGAGTGTGGAAAATCAACGTGAAGCCTAAATGTTGATATTTGGATGTAGTGAGAAGAAGGTGTCTTTTATCATTCATGCATGTCTGCAAGTGGTCGAGAAAATTGTGGTGGATTTATTTGTTGCAATGAGATTGTCTTCTCTCTATAATGTATCTCTTCTATCTTCTTTGTATCTTTGTGGTAGTGAGCCCTCCGGGTTGTTAGCTCTGTTGGATAGTGAGTCCTTGTTTTGACAGTGAGCCTTGTTTCTCAGGTAGTGAGCCTCTTGTAATCAGTTTTGATATTCTCTATAGTGTGAGTTAATCCTCACCATGGTTTTTCCCTTATTGGGTTTTCCATGTAAATCTAGTGTTATTGTGTTTGTGTGATGGATTTAAGTTTTTCCACTAGTATTTAATGTTTAATCATTTAAGCAGTGTTAAAAATTAGTTCTGGTAAATAAATTAAGGTTTAAATCTATGACAATTGATTCAACCCCCCTCTTAGTTGTCATGTTCAACAATTGGTATCAAAGCTTGGTTCCTTGGTGAAGATCTTAACTACTTGAGGAAGGTTCAAGATGGCTGGAAAAATGGTTTATGATTATTTGAGGTTCAATCAAACTAATTATGCTATTTGGAAAATATTGATGGAAGAATAATTGGAGTATTGTCGATATGATGTGGAGAAAGCTTACAAGAATCCTTACACTCCTCCTACTAATGGTCCGAGTATAGCTAATGAGATCAAAGCACATGAAGCAAACAATAAGGTGAAGTACATTTTGAAGAGGAGTTTGGTACATTCCAAGTTGATTAAGGTTTAGAATTTGAAGACTGCTAAGAAAATCTAAGATGCTTTGGAAAGGGAACATGAAGGTGTTGAAAGAGTCAAAGAGGCAAAATTGCATAATTTGGAGACATGGTTTGAGCTTCTACATATGTTTGAAGATGAGAATGTTAAAGCTTATGTATAGAGATTGGATGAGATAGTGGTTGAAATGCGAGGACTTGGTGCTACTGTAGATGAAACTAGGATTGTAAAGAAGATTCTTAGAACTCTCCCTAATGCTTATAGTGAGAAGGTGTGTTCTATTGAGAAGAGTATACATTATAAGACCTGTACTAAAGATCTATAGTTGGGATTTTTGACATCTTATGAGATGAGGAAGCTGAATCTAAGGAATGGACGCAAATCATAAACTCCTTTTAAGGCTACAAAAGATACAGATCCAGATGAAGAAAATTTTGATGAAATAGAAGCTAATTTTGTAAGAAGGATGAGGAAAGGCTTCGACAAGTATGAAGGTAAGCTACCCTTTAAATGCTTTAGTTGTGAAGAAATAGGTCATTATGCTACAAAGTGTCTGAAAAGAGCTAAGAGGAATAAACAAAGATATGAGAAAGAAAAGAAAGGAAATAATATCAACAAAGCATAAAATGTGAATGACAATGCTAGTATATCTAATGAGGATTTTGATTATGAAGACCCTAATGATAATGAATGCTTGTTCTTGGCTATAAAGGATGAACCTACTTCTGCTAATTCTGAAAAATAGGTGAAGGAAAGCCCTCTGGAGAAGGAGAAAAATGAAGGTATTATTATCTATGCCCTACATGCTAAAAAAGAAAATAACTATTGGGTAGTTGACGATGGTTGTTCACATCACATGAATGGTGATAAAAGTAAGTTTTTTAAGCTTGAAAAATATGATGGGGGCTTGGTTATGTTTGGAGATGATACTAGTGCTAAAATTTGTGGGATAGGTTCAGTAAGTTTTGATGGCAAGCATAATACTGATGATGTCTACTATGTTAAGGGTTTCAGGCATAATCTTTTGAGTGTTGGACAAATGTAAAGTAAGGGATATGATCTTGTGTTTAAGGATGAGAGAGTGAAATCCAGAAAGGATATGGAACATTGATTCCTATAGGAAATAAATCTAAAGGAAATATCTATCAACTTAAGGGTACTGATGGATGATACTTTATGAATCAAATTAATGATAGTTAGTTATGACATCTATTGGTGTTTTTCCACTACACCTAAGGAATCTCTAAAGATTAGCCAACTCCCATACTCAAGACCCTTAAAATGAATGGCCGACTGACAAGATTTGGTTGAAGACTGAAATCTTCTACACTTTAGGCCCTAAGGAACCTAGAAAGGTGTTCCTTTCATCATTTCATTTGACTACCTCAATGAATGACATAGAAAATCACATATTGGTTCCTATCAAGGGTAAATGACGTAATTCACTCAAAGGTTGGCTAATCTTCGAGCAAATAACTATCAATTCACTAAGAACAATGAGAATATCTCACGTACATGCCTTGTAGTAAATGAATTTCAAGAAATTTTCATTCTAACCTTGAGTCCATAGCCTGCTATACTATCATTATCACTCGAATGAAAAATACCATAACAAATTGACTAGTGTCTTCATAATTGGGTGATAGAGTCATGCATCTTACAATCAGTCATATAGAAATTATTTAAATATGATAATTCTGGACTATTTTTATAAGGCTTTGCATTATGAAAACTCATTGCACATAACACATAACTTCTTACCAAATCCTCTATAAATTCTCTCAAATCCATGGCCTCATTTAATAATTTAATTGATTCTTTGAACCAAAGCAGAAATAAAGACATGCATTCAAATGAAACATTTGAAGATGAATAAGATATACTTGATATTATATTCAAAATTTGCAAGAGATGTACAGAGAAGTGTATATGAATTATGCATGAAATCTATTTCGATATTAGTAATTTATGCAAAACTATTTAAGATTTTTATAGGCACAGTTCAAATACCAAGACAATTTGACCAATCTATTTTCTGGTATTCTTCTAATTTCTACCCCTTTTGCGTATAAGACCTAAAGAATCAAAAGACTAGAACCCTCGCAAATGGGCCATGAATTCCCTTGTTATAATGTAAGGGAGCCAACAAGCTTCTAGCTCGAAAGGCATACCACATTACAAAATTTCATTTCATTTCACATTTCAATTGCATTTCCAAAATTCCCCACATGTTGATTACGTTAGAACAGGGAAACCACAACTATAGCAGCGACCAAAGAGAGAAAAGTAAAGTGCCTCCAAAATTCCCTCGATCGTTAGGTAAGCAGCAAATTAAATGTTCATATTACGATGAGGGTGCACATTTAGCATCAAATACCTCAAAAAATAGTGACGCACGCAAAGAGAAAGCAACTGACATAGAAATTATCAAATAGCACAAAATTTTCATTTCACACACCACCTTTTTAACAACCAAAAGACCTTCCACCACTAGCATATTATCCATGATACACGTGCCCACTTGGTGTCGTAGCAAGGGTTGGAGATGAAACCTCAACTCCTTCCTCGTCCTTGTCTTGTTTTAGCATAACACCATCTCACCCGCTAGGAGTCCTCACGGCTAAAGGTGGGATAGACAATACCTCTACTCCATGGGATAGAGCTTGGCCCAAAGTTGTGAGGTACTGGAAATACCTAGAATCTGTCTCCACCTCAGTTTCAGACGAGTTTTTCAATCCAAAAAGAGCCACAACCATACCGAAGTTTCCTATGATGTCAATGGGCGAGTTTTTCCATCCAAAAGAGCCACAACCATACCGAAGTTTCCGCTGAATTTTGTTGGAGGGCCCAATAGATTCTTCTCATTTTTCTCTCATTTCCTTCAAGCTAGTAGCTTGACTCTTCAATCAGTGGCTACATCTGGTAGCGACAGGTGCAAATCCTTTGCCATAGATATTCTTATGAGCACTTTGTTCTTGCTCCAAGTCCTCACTGTGGGCATTTTGAGAATTGAGTCGGGAAGACCTCCACACTGGAATAGATGAAACACCAAACTTACTCATCCTTCCACTAGAAAAATCTACCCTCGTAATGTTAGCTTTCTGCAAAAACTCAAAAGACTTGACAAACTAATTGCCTTAGCAAAAATAGCAACTCTCAACTTCTATTTATTGAACAATGTGATGATAGCAGTCATTAATGCTCAATGAAAACACACGTGAAAAATGGGAAATTCGTTGGCATGTGTATTGTCGCCTTTTATTTCCCAAGTGCATGAAAATCTACATATCATACTTCATGATTACCAGAAATTAAGTCTCCACATGCACGAACATCAATTTGATTGCACCTACAAAGATTAGATCATTAATGTCCACTAGTTGTAGAGTGAAATGACTATCACGTACTAGTTTATTAATTTTGAATTCCAGTCATTGATCTCTTGATGAGATGGTAGATCAAATGACTCACTTTGGGCTGACTAGATTTGAATTCCAACAGTGCTTCATTCATTTGTCTCCGACCAATGACATTGATCAACCTCAAATGGATACTCCTTCGTCAACAAGATTTGTTTATCTCATGAACTTGGTGGATTAATCCATTTGTTGATATCTCACTGATCTCGTAGCCTTTAATGAGTGCTCACCTTTTCCTTGCGAGCCAACGGGGAATGGTGGAGATTTTCCCCGACACTCAATCATGGCTATCGGTTTAGAACCACGGGTCTCAAGCCAAATAGTGGAGAATGGGCCCCACATCCATATGAGGACAAGCATCTTCATCTCTCCATCCTTGCACTGCATAACTGGATGGCACTTTATGTCCATGAACTAGTAGGGTACAACCAAGATCCTTTCCTATGGTCTTGAATCTCAAAACCTGCACACACGGCAAGGTTAGCATTAAATAAGGGGCCATTGTTAGGCCAATGATGATTTGACCTTTGCAGATGAATGACTTAAGCTTAAGTCATTTGGGGAATATTAGAACTTTTCCTTAGGTAAACATTAAATTTAATGGTCGACTGGGTGACTGGTATCCAAAGCCAAAGGGTTCGGTAAACAAACGCATACAATGGCTGAAGTGATGACTTGAAGACTTGGAGACTGATAGGGCAAGTCAACATGGAATTAGAATAGATAAGGTTTTTTTAGAGGAAAATCCTATCAAAGCATGGGGATAAGTGCTTAGAGTGCTAATTAAATTCATATGATCCCTAGGAATTACATAAATTCTAGAAGCTCCATTAGTGGCTCATGGTCAAAGATGTATACCCCCAGTGGGTATAGCGAGAATCTAGATCTCAGGTTGAAGCAGACCAGGGTAGAAAACCAAAACCCAGGAGCCTTCCTAGAAAAGGCAAGTAGACACAATAGAAACCAAACAAACCAAACCAACTTATGTACACTATTCATAGAATATACATTACAATTCATTTCCATGGGATGCCACTTTTAAATGTTTGGCTTTGATCTATAAACTGGAGGCCCCTGGCCCCCAAAACTTCAAGGACAATTCTTTCCTTTGTCAAAGACTTTATCCTACTCTGTTGGCAATGGGTCCACATGAACATTGTGAAATTCTTGACAGCTAACATGATCATGATTGGAGCCATTTAGTAATGCCATGCTGCTCCATTCATTCACCTTCTCCACCATAGGCACACCAAATTGAAATGAGAAAAAAAAACCCTCATATTCTACATTGTCATGAAGTGTAGGATCACATCCCATTTTTTCATCAAATTTGAAAACTTTTGGTAAACCAATTCATCAGTGCTTGTGTTGTCAAATCTTTCATTCAGTTGGGAAACTATGAAGTCAAGGTTGATATTTTCAAAGGAAAAATTGTCTATCCTAGCATCGGCTTGATTCTTGCTTGTACCATCCACAACACATTCACTAGTAGTACTTGCTAGGTGCTCATCTGTGTTTTCTTCAAAAAGAGGATTGCTTCTACACCAATAAGAGTCATCATTTATGACCTCATTTTCCAATGCAAGTTCATCAAACAAAGGATTTTTCCATACCTTCATGATGGTCACATGTACCTCATCTTTCCCAGTGTCAGGATCCTAACTATTTTGATCATCAATGCATTCAAAATCGGTGTAATCACTTGAAGAATAGAAAGAAACACTTTCAACATCTTCTTCATCATTTGCACTCATAACAATTGATCCACATTCAAAAAATTCTTCACATGAAGAGAATTGCTCACTGCCTAGGAAACACACCCCCTCTAAGCTATTAACATATCCCCTACTAGAAGCAAGGGACTCCATATCCATTTCAGAAGAAGAATCATATTCAATAGAAGATTGATCAAGCTCAATCTCTTCCCTTTGATTCCTCATTTGTGCCATATAATTGAGACCAAGAAGATTCCCATCACCACTGATGCATCATTACTCCTAGCCAAATCAATTTATGAGGCTTCACCATGTTCCCCTTGTGTTTTCTCATAACTTATGACATCCCAAGGAAGATAATTAGGAATTATTTCCTTATCTTCACACCCTGTATCTTCATCCTCATCACTATCACATGAATCTGCTTCTATGTTGCTTGTAAAATAACAACATTCAATAGTCAGTTGTTCAAACTCTGATGCTTCACCTTGACTTGTTAGCCTTAGCCTATGATTTTCTTCACTATGGAAATCATTACCCCTATTCTGAGAAACAACCAAGTTCATATAACTATACTCAATATCTTCCATAGTGTTTATCCAATCCACTACTTGATCAAGACTATGAGGCATTAGATTCTTAGGCCATTGGCTTGCTCCTGATTTATAGGCTTTACAAAACAAATTAATACATATTAAATCATTAGGCCTAATACTCTTGGGTATCTCCATCAGAACATCCAATAATCTTGAAAAAAATTCATATGGTGACTCGTTTGCATGTCTCTTCATCTCATACAACTTTCTAACAGAAAGAATTAAATAAACCCTTCCTGAACTTGGTTGATGTGAGGTTGATGCTTGCTCATGTTCTACATCTCGTAGGATTAATGCAAATGTGACATCTATGGGTTTCTTTTCTTGACAAACACTTGTATTCCTTGATTGATTTGGCTCAATAGCCTGAATTCTATTAGAGCTAGTCCTTCTAGCAATCATGGGTCCCCTCATGATTGAGTATTTCAAATTATTCTCAATATTCACAGCCTCTTGGTAAGCTTGATGTAATGTAACAGGATCTTTATCTCTTAACAAGAAGCTCATCTTACTATCAAATGCTCTCAAATATACAACCAAACATTCAACATCATTTGGTCTCATATGTTTAGGGATTTCCCTTATAACCTTTGAAAATCTAAGGTTGAAGGAAAGGATTAATTCTTCCTTATCCTTGGAGATCTGCATGAAGTTTTTTCTTGCAATATTTGGATTTATCCTTTCACCAAATTGTTCCATGAAGACTGCCTTAAGTTCATTCCAACAATGTACAGAGGACACTGGCAAGAAAGAGAACCAGTCTCTTGCATCTCCTTTCAATGATTGAACAAATAACTTCATAACCACATCTTCAGAATCTATTTCATAATCACCCATCACATCAGCAAATTCTTGCACATGCTTTCTTGCTGATTCTGACTTGTCACCACTGAACTTTGGCATTTTATCCCTGATCTTGGGTGGTACAATATTTGGATATCCAAAAATATTGTCAAAGTTGAGGGCCTTGTACCTGTCAGTACTAAATCTACCTTGGTGGGAGAACAATTGTTCACCTTGTATGCTTTTGTCCATATTTATACCAGATGGTATAAATTGACAGATCACCTTTAACTCTTGAAAAGGAATTTGGAATATACAATGCAACTATACAATATTACAATAATCCCTTTTACAAATATAATCCTAATCCTCTTAGTGTGTATATTCCTCACAAATGTTGCCTAAGATCTAACAATTTAACATGCTTCTTTTGTCATAATGCATAAATTTCATCTTATACACAAAGGCATGCTAAATATTTACTAATATTCCCTCATATAGTGCTAATTCACCTATTAGGCAATCACTTGCATCTCAAACATGGGAAATTTATCCTCATTTACCCATAATATGCTCCGAATTCTTCAAATTCTATGAAAATACCTGGTAATTTACAATGGCCGACTATCCTTTGTCCCTTTTGAAACATAGATTCAAGCAATTGATGTATGCTTTGTCAAATTCTTTGATTCAAAGTCACCACCTCCTTTAAAGAGGATTGAACTTCAAATGAGATGAAGTTCCTTTTACAAATAGTACAATTTATGGGCTATCTTCCACAACAGAGTCACATTCGGATCCTCCAATATTTATTGCACTCCAATTGTCTATCAGGTTCAAGAATTTGTCAACATCTGAATAAGACGTTTAAATTTACTACATAACTTGACTCTGCATTTTGTCTGTGTTTGGAGAATGATAATTCCCCAGTAGAGTCACCATTCTGTTGGTGTTTTTCCACTACACCTAAGGAATCTCTAAAGAGGAGCCAACTCCCATACTCAAGACCCTTAAAATGAATGGCCAACTAACAAGATTCAATTGAAGACTGAAATCTTCTACACTTTAGGCTTTATGGGACCTAGGAGGCTATTCCTTTCAACATTTCATTTGACTACCTCAATGAATGACATAGAAAATCATAGATTGGTTCCTATCAGGGGTAAATGATGTAATTCACTCAAAGGTTGGCTAATCTTCACGCAAATAATTATCAATTCACTAGGAACAATGAGAATATCTCACATACATGCCTTGTAGTAAATGAATTTCAAGAATTTTGCATTCTAACTATGAGTCCACAACTTGATATACTATCATTATCACTTGAATGATAAATAACATAACAAATAGACTAGTGTCTTCATCAATTGGGAAATAGAGTCATGCATCTTACAATCAATCATATAGAAATTATTTAAATCTAATAATTCTGGACTATTTTCATAAGGCTTTTCATTATGAAAACTCATTGTGCATAACACATAACTTCTTACCAATTCCTTTATACATTTTTGAAATCCATGGCCTCATTTAAGCATTTAATTGATTCTTTGAACCAAAGCAGAAATAAAGAAATGCATTCAAATGAAACATTTTAAGATGAACAGGATATACTTGATATTATATTCAAAATTTGCAAGAGATGTATAGAGAAGAGTATATGAATTATGCATGAAATCTATTTTGATATCAGTAATTTCTACAAAAATATTTAACATTTTCATATGCACAGTTCAAAGACCAAGATAATTTGACCAATCTATTTTCTGGTATTCTTCTAATTTTTTTTAGAAACCAAGATCTAAAATGCAAACTAGAAAATAACCTTCCACAAAGAGAAAAACAAAAAAGCAGAGAGATTGCATTAAGATGTGCAAATTGATATATTCGAAGTACAAATAATTACAAGATATGATTTTCTTTATAAAATAAAAGATGCATAAACCTAATCTTATCTTGAGCAACAAGATAGCTCAACAAGATAAGGATGAGAACCTATAACCTAGGAATTAAATAATGCCTAAGTAAACTTATGTAAAGTGTAATTAAATATTAATTACACCAACATCCCCCCATAAGTGCAACTTAGGGAGAAGCAAATTATTATGCAAATGATGTGAGATGGGTCTTGGCAACAAAGGCCTTATCAGGTACCCATTTACAAATGCAAAGAGAGAGAAAACCCAGTGGGAAAAACCCCCCCTCAATGAGATGAATTGCTGCAAAGAATCATTGGAAGAACTCTGATGAAGCAACACTGGAACCCCAAATCCGGCAAGCAAGGAAAGATACTTCTATTTGCAAGAACCATAATGAAATCACAAATGCAACAATAGACCTAATGCCAAGGAACACTAGAAACTCACATTCTGGATCAACCATGGAATATGTAAGCAACAATAGATGAAAAAAATGAAACCATCCATAATGATGAAAAAATCTGGAAGTTGTGTCCTCGAAGCCAATGCCAAAATGAAACTAAAACTTCCCCATAAGACAAGTACCATCAAGATTCTGGAACATTAACCATAAAAACATGGCCTTCAAACTGAGAAAGATCTGAACCAATGTTGATCAAGAACCATAAAATCCCAATGTGAAGTGTGAACCGATGCAAACCAAAGATGTGTCCAGCTAAGCAAGAAAGAGGCTAAAAGAATCAACATGAAACCAAACAAACTCGTGCAATTTTTCACCAATATGAAGGATGGATGCAAGAACCCCCCTTAATGGAACTTTATATCAATTCGTTATTACAATACACAATGATTGCAGAAGGAGAGAAAGCAAAAAACATGTAGAAACTACAGAAATAGAAGCGAAAATGCAAACCTAGTGCACGAAACAAAAATGAATGCATGCACAAAATAAGGTACACATATTCTAAAAAGGACCTCAGATCTTCATAGAGGCCAAAACCAACTTTTTGATGCCACTTGAATCACAAAAAATGGATAAGCAAGTCAAAAGATAGGTCTCTTGGAGTGAAAACAGCAATATTTGACTTATGAGGCTGAAAAAGACATCAAAAATGAAAAACCAAAAAACAGAACTGCACCATTGTGTAGAGTATCGAAACAACTTTCCGATGATATCTTGTTTGCAAAAAAAAGATGTTGTATGCCCAAGTTACGCCCGTTTCTGTGAAACTACTCCAAAAAGACCCAATAAGCCTCTAATAAGCCCTAAGGGGCTAAAAAAGTTTGGCTCACCTACGTGACCTGGGGGCTAGTGGCAAGCTCCTAGGGCTGAGCCCCTGGTCGCCCATGTGACTAGGATAGGGGGCTGGAAGCCCGGTGAGGAGCGGAGTTGGGCGCTCAGTCACCCATACAACCTTGGCGGAGCCCACAGGGGGTTGGAGGGAGTCCGGAGTGGCATGCTGGGGAAGACCACCAGTGGCGGTGGTGTGAAGGTGGCCGGTGGGAGGCCACCGGGTGGTGGACGGGTGGCGGATGCCTACAAACTGGCCGCACAAATTCTTGCACAATTTTTTTGAATTTTTTTTGAAATATGTGCCTCAATAGCTGTGCCTTGGGGCCATATGGCCCTTGGGCAAAAAAATTTTGCCTCCCCAGTCGACTGTGTCCAAATTGAACAAATTTTATATGAAAATAGGGATTTTTGGGCACTGTGAATCCAACGGCGAGGTCCGTTTTGGCCCAAAGTGCCCAAAAAATTAGGTGACCCCTAGATCTCTTAGAAAAATCACCAAGCTTGAAACCCTCGCAGATATGGAAAACTATGACCAAAATTAATGAAATAAAAGCTATTTCTAACTTTTTTAGGTGCTCTAAATCTAATGGAAGACCCCAACCTAATCCAAGATGCTCTATAAAGATGCTCAAGGAATGAAACCCTCGAGGCTTTGATACCATGTTAGAAACCAAGATGTGAAATGCAAACCAGAAAATAACCTTCCACAAAGAGAAAAACAAAAAAGTAGAGAGATTACATTAAGATGTACAAATTAATATATTCGAAGTACGAATAATTACAAGATATGATTTGCTTTATAAAAGCAAAGATGCATAAACCTAATCATATCTTGAGCAATAAGATAGCTCAACAAGATAAGGATGAGAACCTATAACCTAGGAATTAAATAATGCCTAAGTAAACTTATGTAAAGTGTAATTAAATATTAATTACACCAACAATTTCTACCCCTTTTGCATATAAGACCTAAAGACTCAAAAGACTAGAACCCCTGCAAATGAGCCATGAATTCCCTTTTCGTAATGGAAGGGAGCCAACAAGCTTCCGGCTCGAAATGCATACCACATTACAAAATTTCATTTCATTTCAAATTTCAACTACATTTCCAAAATTCCCCACATGCTAATTAATAGGGAAACCACAACTACAATAGCCACCAAAGAGAGAAAAGTAAAGTGCCACCAAAATTCTCTCGACCGCCAAGTAAGCAACAAATCCAATGTTCATACCACCATGAGGGTGCACAGTTAGCATCAAACACCTCAAAAAACTAGCCCCACATGCAGAGAGAAAGTAATTGCCACATAAATTATCAAATAGCACAAAAATTTCATTTCACACACCACCTTTTTAACAACCAGAAGACCTTCCACCACTAGCACATCATCCATGATACATGCGCCCACTTTGTGTCATATCGAGGGTTGGAGATGAAACCTCAACTCCTTCCTCATCCTTGTCTCATTTCAGCACAACACCATCTCACCCGCTAGGAGTCCTAACAACTAAAGGCAGGACAAAAAATACCTCTGCTCTAGGGGATGGAGCTCAGACCAAAGTCATGAGGTACTGGCAATAGCTGGAATCTGTCTCCATCTTAGTTTCAGATGAGTTGTCCATGATGTCAATGGGTGAGTTTTTCCATCCAAAAGAGCCACGACCATATCAAAGTTTTCGCTGAATTCTAATGCAGGGCCCAATAGATTCTTCTCCTTTTTCTCTCATTTCCTCTAAGCTAGCAGCTTGACCCTTCAATCAATGTCTACATCTGGTAGCGACAGGTGCAAATCCTTCACCACAAATATTCTTATGAGTGCTTTGTTCTTGCTCTAAGTCCTCACCATGGGGCTTTTGTGAATTGAATTGGGAAGACCTCTACACTGGAACAAATGAAGCACCAAACTTACTCATCCTACTACCAAAAAAATCTACCCTCATAACCTCAACTTTCTACAAAAACTCAAAAGATTTGACAAACTAATTACATTGGCAAAAATAGCAACTCTCAACTTCTATTTATTGAACAATGTGATGATAGTAGTCATCAATGCTCAATGAAAACATGCGCGCAAACTAGGCAATTCGTTGGCATGCATATTATCACTATTTATTTCCCAAGTGCATGAAAATCTGCATATCATACTTCATGATTACCAAAAATTAAGTCTCCACACGCACGGAGATCAATTTGATCACACTTGCAAAGAGTAGATCATTAATGTCCACTAGTTGTAGAGTGAAATGGCTATCATGTGCCAGTTTATTAATTTTGAATGCCAACTATTGATCTCCTAATGAGATGGAAAATCAAATGGCTCACTTTGGACTGACTGGATTTGAATTCCAGCAATGCTTCATTCATTTTTCTTCGGCCAATGGGGTTGATCAACCTCAGATGGCAGATCCTCCATTGGAAAGTTTTGTCTATCTCATGAACTTGGTGGATTAATCCATGTGTCAAGATCTCATTGATCTCACAACCTTTAATGAGCATTCACCTTTTCCTTGTGAGCCAATGGGGAATAGTGGAGATTTTCCCCGACACTCAATCTTGGCCATTGGTTCAGAACCACGAGTGTCAAGCCAAACACTGGAGAATGGGCCCACATTTGTATGAGAACACACGTCTT
Source organism: Sequoia sempervirens (assembly GCA_007258455.2). Taxonomy (NCBI): domain Eukaryota; kingdom Viridiplantae; phylum Streptophyta; class Pinopsida; order Cupressales; family Cupressaceae; genus Sequoia; species Sequoia sempervirens. Next base: position 62,754 of record VDFB02376782.1, read on the forward strand.
CATCTCGTTGTCATTACACTGCATAACTGGCTGGCACTTTACATCTGTGAACTGGCGAGGTATGACCAAGATCCTTTCCTACGATCTCGAATCTCAAAACTTGCACACATGGAAAGGTTTGCATTAAATAAGGGGTCATTGTTAGGCGAACGATGATTTGACCCTTGTGGACGAATGACTTAAGCTTAAGTCATTTGGGAAATATTAAAACCTGGCCTTAGGAAAACATTAAAGTTAATGGTTGATTGGGTGACCAATTTCCAAAGCCAAAGGGGTTGGTAGACAGATGCATACAATGGTTTAAGTGATGACTTGAAGAACGAGAGACCGACAGGGAAATTCAACATGGAATTAGAATTGCTAAGGTATTTTTAGAGGAAAACCCTATCCAAGCATGGGGATGATGGTTTAGAGTGCTGATTAAATTCATATGATCCCCAAAAATTATAGAAATTTTGGAAGCTCCATCAATGTTAGAGAATGTGTCACATGATTTTTGATAACTTGGTAAGGATTAGTGTAGTTTAGGTTGTGAGAGATTTACCAAGGATTAGAAATCTTGTTAATGCTATTTGCAAGAATTTTTAGTTTGGAAAGCAAGCAAAAATTTATTATAGATCAAAGGAATAGTCTACTACTGGACTACTGGATTTAATTCATATAGATATATGTGGTCCTACAAGAGTGAGAATTCTACAAGGTGAATGCTACTTTATGCTTTTGATTGATGATTATTCTAGATATACATGGGTTATATTTCTTAGAGAGAAATCAAATGCATTGGATAGATTCAAGACATTCAAAGCTATGGTTAAAAATGAAGTGAACTTGAGGATAAAATTATTAAGGTTTTACAGAGGTGGAGAATTCACCTCCCATGAGTTTAATATGTTTTGTGAAGTGCATGGAATAAAGAGACAATTATCTGCTTCGAGAACTCCTCAGTAGAATGAAGTTGTTGAAAGAAAAACTATAACAGTTCAAGAGGCCACTAGATCAATGATTATTGAGGCT